>VUJU01000250.1:31949-78919 GCA_009835225.1 Aphis craccivora
ACTGCCGAATCGAGAGTGTTTTCTCCTTCTTTTCTTTACGCACGCACACACACACAATGTATATAATAATATTATATATATTTAGTTTCGTTTTCCTCGGGCCTTTTCGTGTATAATATACCGTAGCACCGGCCGCCGCCTCACGTTCGGCGCACATGGGGTATCGGCCATTTTGAAAACTGGGCGGAGCTCGATAGGAGTGTCACGAATCCCTCGAGCGGCGGCGGCGGCGACGACGACGACGGCGTGTGCAGCGCTCGTGGCGCGGCTATCGAATATTTTACGCTCGCTGCCGTGTGCGCTGCGGGTCGGCCACCGCCACCGCCACTCGCCGCCGCCACAGCTATACAGTCGGCACGACTCACCGCCACCGCCGCCGATCGTGATGTGCATATAACGTATATACATATACGAAAGAGAGCGTGTACGTCGCAGCAACCGTATCACGAGCTGTATATTATATGGGTATATGTTATACGCGCTTATAACCTATCTATAAACCGCGGTAATAATAACATGTATATTACAATATACATAGTACCTATGTACCTATATATATGTATAATATGGCTCGTGAATAAACAATCTTTCTATATACGTACGGATCGAGATAACTGCAGCGAGCTTAGATTTTTCTATACAGCGTCCTGCAACTATGTAGGTAGCCAGCTGGCAGGTACACCGAACGATAAAAATACCGGTAATTTTGACAAAAATATGGTCAACCAAAATGATTGTTGGTACCTACTTACTTAGTACTTATATTAGATATATTTTGTTAAAATTTAAACTGACAAATTATTTGAATTAATACCTAATTGTTTTTTTTTTTGTTATACCTATAAGTTTAACTAATATTTTGTTAAAATATAACTTAGAAATTTGTTACCTTTATAAAATAGGTAGGTACAGTTTTATATTCTACAAATTTAACAAAAACCAATGTTGATTTAAAAACCTTTTTTGTGTGTGTAATGTAGTACTATATAATTAATTCTATCGGTACCTATAGTATTTATTGATTTTATCTATAAACTTTCTCAACTCAAAAATATATTTTTCAAACTAAAAAAATAATTATTATTTTAACATAATAATTTAGGTCCTATTTGTTAATAAATGAAAAATAAGTAATTATTGAATTTTTGTTCAGTGTAGGTAGGTTACTTATTGTGTACATACATATATATAGTTGCTAGTCGTAGAGTATAAGCAGGGCCGGATCTAGGGGGAGGGCGAACCGGGGCACTTACCCCGGAAGTTTTGGTCGGGGGGGCCAAATTGTGGGCATAACAAAGGGGGAGAGCGCTAATTTTATACTTTGCCCAGGGTAAAAAATATACTAGATCCGGCACTGAGTATAAGATTTAGGGGAAGAAGGGACATCTGGTTTTACAAAATCCCCTGAAAAAGCGTTTTAGCTAAGGTGTAATAATAAGTATAATATATTACAAATCATATGTAAACATCATAAAATTCAATTAGAAATAATTTTTTTTTTTTTAATAATATCTATTATCTACCTATACCTATTATATAGATGTTTTCCATTTTTAAACACATAGTTCATAAAATAATAATGAATAATGTGTTAATAATTGTTGTATATACAGATTAAAGGAGAATCTAAATAGAAATTAGGAATATTGTAATCTAGATGGAAATTATTTGATATATTCTCTATTAGGTATATTCAAATGGTGTTCAAGGTACAATCTTAAATTTTTTTTAGTTTAATTATTTTCTTTAGTTTTTTTTTTTGAGGGTCTTATAGTTGGTCCCCGCTATTTGCATTTATAACTATATATATATATATATGTGTGTGTTAAAAGATTCAAGCTTGAATCTATTAAGGGGGGGGGCATGTGATCCGGACCGCTTGTAATTATTTTCATGACTATTATTGTTATAGATAGGTATATATTATAGTATCTATATATTTTTTTAATGTACAATTATTTTGATAATTTTATTTTAATTGATTATTACTAAAAAATAATGAAGGGCTAGCATTATTTTACATTATTCATTACCACATATACACCACTATAAATTATGACACTTTGAATTGCAAAGTCTACCAGATTTTTTACATTTACACCAGTTGCAGGTCTTAAACAATGTGTTGAAAGTACATCTTATTGTAAGCTAGGTCACCTAAATAAGACCAAAATATATATAATAAACATATACCTATACATTATACTTACAATACACTAAACTATGCACATTACAATAATATTATACATTTAAACTATACCTACCATATATGTTTTTTATGTTATAGGAGATATTTTAGCTGATATAGATAATACTATTTATCTCTACGATTAAGGTTAGTTATAGTGTATGTGTTGCTATAATTCCCAAATGTATTATAAAATGTTAGTATAAGTATATATACTAACCTATATATAGTATAGGTACTAGGTACCTATATTATATCGTTAACAATTATAAACATGATGTTAAATTTAAATTGTTTTAATACAATAACTATACACCGCAGTGGTTACAGACACTACGTGGTACCTATAGTTATATCATATTATATGGTGAAACAATTTATTTTTTGAATTTTATTACTGCAGTTTTAAATTTGTTTAAACATATATGATATATATATATATACCTAGGACCTAGGTATACCATTTACATATTTTATTACATTTATCTTATCAAATGTATATAGTTATGATATATTACTCATATATACCTACTTATATTCTTTACAATTTATATAAGTACCTATATCGATACTTATATTAATATAACATATCGTTATTTTAATACTTAATTAAAAAAAAAAATAATAAAACTTCAAATTACCAAACTACATACTTTTGACTCAAATTTGTAACCATAAAAATGTGTTGTTTAATGGTTTTTTTCCAAGTGAACCCCAAGGTCACAATATTATTATAGGTTGAAATGTGCAATAGTTAGTGTAAATTTTAATGCATTACTATAAATATAAAAGATTAGTATTCTACGAGTATATTTTTTCTAATTAAAGTAGGTGTGTTTTTTCCTGCAATAGGAAAACATACGTTTTTATCTCATGTTTTTAAAACAGTCTTATTATTATTATTATCATCACTATTTTTTTTAGCAACCCTTGTACGTATATATATTCATCTCCTCGCAATAAATCCACTATCAAGGCAAACGGTAGTGTGAAGCAGCAGGAGTTTCCACCGACTGACAAACGGCTGTAATTACCAAGCATCTGAAACTTTCCTTTTTTTTCATCTCATAATTACCCTCGATTTTTTAAACCCCTGGTGGTATAAAAATAAAATTAAACACTAGTTTTTATTTATATTAGTTGTATTAATCTTAATTTAATCCGAAGAAGTGACCTCGTTTATTTTTAAGTAAAAAATATCTAAAGCGTTCTTTGTGTCTACATCGTCAACGACCCTAATAAAACACCTCACATCCATTAATATCTCTTTTGAGAGGAAAAAAACTTCTTATAAATTCATGTGCAAAGTAAATCGATTATTAAGCGACGTTCGTCAGTAAATGTAGATTATAAAGCGTAGAATTATTACGGTCAGACGATAGCAGTGTAATAATAGTTGGTAAATAATTGCTTGTTAGCGTTTTGAAATTGTGAATGTTATATATAGGTAGTGTATAATATAAAATAGAGCTAATTAATTTATTAATTAATAGTACCTAATTTCATTTATCGATATTTAGTTATTATTTTCTAACCTATAAATACAATTATATAGTTCAATGATATAATAACAGTATATTTTAATGGAACACTTAAATTTACCTTGTATTAGTTAATTTTTATTATAAACAGTAAATACTTAAATTATTTTTAGTGGCCAAAATTATACCACGTATAATATGTAATGTTATAGGTACCATGTAAAGATTTTTGTTTTTTAGTTTTATTTTTTCAGGTAGGCTTACACGTATGAATCATATACTTGAGTAAAACGCGTATTAAACTATAAAAGTACTCAAAACATAAAATAGAAAATTATTCGGATTTATTTTATTTTGTTACAATAACGCCATAGAGCTTGTTTATTAATTCGAATTAATACCTATAAGATTAAGGCCTAGTTGTACAGTATTTTTATTAAGAGTTAATCGGCTGATAACAGATTTTTAACCGGCCAAATTCGGCCGATTAAACTACAGTTAACTTTAATCGGAGATGGTACAACTGGCCCTAAGTAAATTATTAAATTAATGATAAATGATAACATATCATACAATATATTGTAAAGTTATTAAATATACTGTATAATAATATATTAATTATTCTCCGTAGGTATACTGCAGATGATATATACGCACATCTATATAATAAACTAAATTTATATATTTTAAAGGGATATCTAATCGAAATCATATATATTATAATATTAGGTATAACAGTGCATCGAATGTATCGGCGAGTCGTTCTGCAATACGATGATGATATCTATATATTATATACGTATCAAAACGAAAAACGCATTGCACCTAAATCGTATAAAATACTATTTTCTCACGGTCTCGATAGTATAACAATAACATCGATAAAAAAATAATGATAACAATTAAACAATCACGGGTGCGGTATTGATATAACGTATATAATTGTACAGGCGTAAGTGCGCAGTCGTCTCGCTTTTTCCCGCGTTGGTTTATATATTATAATATTATGTATACACATCCGTATATTACACAGCGTCCGCACACACGCGCGAGCATATATGTTATACATTCGTAGTACGTATACGTATGTATGGGGACAACAGATTTTTTTTTCCTCGCCGTTCCCATTTCCGATTCCTCTCTGAGCAAACACGGAACGTATGCCGCGCGGATTTTTCAATTACACATCACGCGGTTCTGCAGGCGCAATATTATTTTTAGCGTTGCGCGAGCCAATTGAACACGACACATTAGTCCGTCATCCCCTCGTCTCGGCGGTCCGCCAAAAACGCGTCGGCCGCGGTCGAAGGGGGGGTGCAGTTGCGGGAGGGCGCCGCGTGCGCGTGTTTGCTCTGACGACACCCGCACATACACACACTCACATTCGCACTTAGATACGCGCCGTCGTCGTTCTATTATAATTCAATACGGTCGCGTGCCCACCACCGCCGCTTTCGAACACACACACACACGCTCGGCATAGTATTATACACATCACACATATTATATATTATACCTATACCAGTTTATAGCGTATTTCCATTCAGACGAACTATATATACAGATATAATATATCACACACAATTTCATTTGTACATAAATCAACGACACAGGTCTGCAGCAACGATAGTTTTATGATTATAACGTATGGGTTTGTGGGTTTATGATTTCCACATACGACGACGCCGCCGCCGGTAGTGGTGAATATAAAACCCACACGCGTACGGTATATAACGACAGCAGCCGCGCGGTGGATTTTCGCGGGTACGGCGTGGTAGTTACCGGTGTATGCATAAATATATATATATGTATATCATCGTGTAGGTGTGGTTGTTTAGGGGTTTGATATTTATAAAAATTACACCGCAAATGGTGATGAAATTTAATTTAAATCATTTAAACCCTTTCGGTAATGGCCCATTTTCGAATGTCGAACCATTTGTTTCGTCGTTGTTGTCGTATTTCTTTTTCATATATACGGTATTTATGAAATACAATATTTATAGGTATGCGTGATTTTATTACGCGCGTGCACACACACACACCATATAGATACCTACTTTTCGAAAATCCCTGAAAATGATTTATAACAATGACCTTTTTCGATTACCCATATACCTACTATAAACTATATTATTATGTGAAAAAAAAGTGATGACTATAATATTGTTTTTAATTACTCTTTTAGAAAATAAGTTATAGTTGCATATTGCAATATGCTGCGTGATGAAATTTTCAGTATCTATACACAGTAATATTCTAATTAGGTACTATTTGGAAACAAATATCATTGAGTATATTATTGTTATTTAATATGTAGAAATTTATCACAAGTGTAAATACTTGTTATAGGATCCCTAATGATGGTCTCATAAGTAACGGTTAAAAACAATAACTAATTTAAAATAAGATAACGCATCACACTCATTCACAGACAAGCCAAATATTGGTCGTAAGAGGATAGGTAGGTACATTTTTGTTTTTAAATATTTTAAAATATTTTGGTACAGTTATAGTTAAAATTTAAAAAGTATGTATTATATGTTTATGAATGAGATCTGAAGACGTAGATATATACAAAGGTGAATTTTTTTTCCGTAGGGAACCGAAACGGTCATAGTTCAATAAAAATATTTATACGATAGAACTATCAAGTTTTTTTTAAATGTGATGGTTAAGTTTTATATTAAATGAAGCGGACATGTTTCATGTATATACCACTAGGCATTATATACTTGTATATATACATACAGTATTATTTATGAGATATTAAGGTGAAATACTTGATTAAAGAAAATTGATGAAAATGCATTATAATGAAATGATATACATTTACCTACGAATAAATTCCCGGAAGGATTATGATAAATACGTTTTTAACACACTGCAGGAAGAAAATATATATAAAAAAAAAAATATCACTTTTTTAATAATATTTATATATGAGACGTATTACAAACATCTATATATTTGCATATACCTACATATATAGGTATATACATACACACGAATACGATCATCGCGTTTTCGACTGCTCTGGTGTAATATTTTATCTCGTTCAGAGTGTTGGATTTTAAATGGTAATTTTTATTTAATGGAAACTAACGACCTCTCGAAACGCAAAAAAAAAAACTCCGCTACCTACAACACCAGTCTACTATAATAACAATAATTCAGTTTGCGCGTTCAATTTTTTTCCTTGTTTTACATATTATTATTACGAATTATGATAATATAATATTAATATACCTCCGAGCTCCCCGCTATACATATACATTATATACACCGTAGTATTTATTTTTGTTTTCGGCGTGATCGGAACACTGTTCGTCATCGTGTAACCGCGTGATGTATATAATAATATGTACATATACATGTACATGCAGTGGCATCCCTCTCGTGTGAGCTCTACCACACACAAACATCTAATGGACCGAGTCACGACCAGGGGAGTGGTTCGCGGGCGGCGGCGGTTAACTGGACCGTCAAATACGAAACAAATTGAAACGAACGTCTTATATATATATAGTCGGTAGATAATAATATATCTCCTTTACTCGTGCACCGCCGAGTATAAACCCTTTGCTCATTTTTTTTTTTTTTTTTTAACTCTATATACCGTTCAGAAATTTATTGCCCCGGACGAACACGCGCTCGACCTGCACCCGCCCGCCAGCCTGCCCATAGCTACTGCAGCTTCCACAATACCGCAGCCCGCACTGTAGCGCAGACGCCCCCGCGTCGTCGTCGTCGGAAGAGCAAAGGAATCGCGGGTGCGTATACGTATATAGTCGCTTATGGTATAACTGTACACACACACACACACACACACACGAGCACACCGACGACACAAATAATAATAATAATAATAATAATATATGGTAGTGGATTCGTGCTGCGTGTGAGCGAGGCGATAGTGAATAATATGATAGGGGACACAAATATATATATATATAACTAAAACATAACGACCCGTTTTGGAGCGGGGGAGTGGGAAAAAAAAGAAAGAAAAAACAACAATCGAACGACAACGTATATTATGACAGTCGCATTAATTCCACATATCGCTTTTTAGACGTCTCCTCTCGGCGTGTGTAACAGCGACGGCACTGCAGCCTGAAATTGGGGTGATCAGAGCTCGTTCAGCGGGTTTTACAATAAATATATATATAAATGAACGCGGTCGCGCAGTCCTGCGACAACGTATTTACCTCTTATATAATAACGTCACAACGGGCACGTCACTCAAAACAATATGCACACACACACACTCACTACATATCGTTTAATATTATATTATATATATGTTATCGAAAATTTTCCCCGCACTCGTGATGGGCTCGTCTCCTCAATCCCGACATATACATCGGCAGTAATCTAAGTCCGAAATATAATAATTGTGATCTGACAATATTTCCGGTCCGTTTAGTCCTCCGTTCATCCACGGACATAATATTATATATATATATACGTATACAAATACCTCGCTCCAAAAGTCCCGCTTATACAGACGCTGCCGCCGTCAAATGGATTAACGACGCGTCGCGATACGTATATACATATTATTATTATTAAATGTACAGTGCAAAACGACGGTGCAGGACGAGGCGCGCCGATCGAGCGCGGTCCCTCGTCGTCGGCGCGTGTATATCCGTCCGATTGTCACAAAAGGTCGAACCTTAATGCTCGCGTATTTTAAGCCATCGGTCGGTGTGCATATTATACGTGTATATATATATATATATTAATAATTTGGCAAAACGAGATTATTGTCGTCATCCAACGTTCCGTTTTAAACGATAGACAGGACGCGACTATATTATATATAATAATGTTAATATACTGCTGCTGCGTAGACCTACGCACAGAAATACAAATATTGTGTTTAAACTTTTCGAATTTTAATGAACGATTTATTAACATATTATAATATATAATCAGACAATTAATATTATTACCTTGATATTTGTATACATAAAATTATATTTTTGGATTCTTAAAAATTTAACACATGATTCTAATAATATACTTTAAAAAAAGGTATTAAAATACTCTCTTTAATTGTGTTTGAACTGTTTAAATATGCTAGTTTTTTTATTTCGAATAGTTAAAAACTGTTCACAAGTTCAATATGAAACATGTGCAAGTTAATGTTATTACATACAACTTTATAAATTAAGGTATAGGTATATTATAGGTATTTACGTTTACCAAATTACCATTTATTAATCACACATCAGGTAATAATATTAGGTTTGTTTAAACTTAAAAATAAAATTGCACACTTTTTTGGTACATTGGTTAACCTCAGTTATATTTAAAGTAATTAAAAAATTTCTAATTTAATTATAAATAAGTTATTTAATGGTTTAAATCGTTTTTGAAAAAAAAAATTCCTACGATGATATAATAATTACGACTCTAGAAATAAACAAATTTCAATATAATAATAAATAATATATTCTTCAATATGAAATTAATAATATTCCAAAAATATACGAAATAAAGTTTTTTCGGCGAATTCTGTAATGGATAACTGGATAAGTTATTTACATTATTCACGCCTGTTGAGCTGCGGCAAGTCAATAAAATAAATATGATATGCAGAAACTACATTGGTTCAATTTACATTTCATTCTTATTATAACCTATTTTATTCTTCTTCTATAAATATATATGTCATAAATGATGTAATTATTATCATATTTTATATACTAAATAAAAATATGCACATACTTTATTGAATTATAGGGTACTAAACTATGATTATAAATTATGATGATATAGATTATAGCTGGTATATATAGGTAGTGATCAGTGATATAATGATGAGACAAAACGAATAATATAATATAATATGCTTTTACCACTTGAATAAAATCGTAAAAACTGATGACATAATTGTGTCACGTGTGATACCAGTGTTCAGTATTTACAAAATTGATTTGGATTTACATTATTTTTTAATATTTTGATTGAAATAAAACATTATATAATATGTTGTAGTGGAAACATAAAAATATAATATTATACAGTTTTTAATATTTTAAAGTTAACTCTATACTTTAGAATTCTGAGTGAAAAGATTAATGTATAGGTTTTACAGTTATTTCATTATTTTTCATGTGTCTATTATAACGCATCGAAGAAAAAAAAAAACTTAAATCATCAACTCAGAGGGTGATTTTTAGTAACAATAATTATATTATCTAAATTATAGAAAAGTTCAAAAGTACCTACCTATTACTATTTTTAAAAATAATAACGTGAAAACATAAAAATAGCGAAAATTATAATACATATAGGCATTCGAAATTATCATAGTATATTTTGGATAAATATTGATAAAAGTATTTTTGTTCGTAGTTCGATCAAAAAGTGTATGGAAATATAAGATAAATTTAAAAACATCAAAAATACATAGTTACATTTTTTAAGGACACTTGAAATTTAAATGTTTTATCAATATTTAAATTTCAAACTATAAAGTAGTTAAGTAGTGAACAAACCTAAAGAAGGTGACCCAATTAGGTTTTTAATTCTTAATGCCAACATTTTTGCAAGCTATTTTAAAAACATTATCAGGCAATTTCTGAATTAATTCAATCATAACTAAGAAGGAAGTATGATGGACAACATGAATTGTTCCAATATAATATTATCGTAAGTAAACATTATAATGAGAAAAAAGATAAAAAAAATAGTAGTTTTTAAAGTTTTCTTTTGAATTCTATAATTTTCCAAATTTTACTATAATTTTTAGTGTAAAAAAGAGCAACAGTTAAAACAAACTATCAGATTCAACATTTTATAAGAAACATATTTAAACAATTTATATTGAAAAATGAGTATTAAATATATTAACTATAATACCTATAATAGCTTATTGTCTAATAATAATAATACAATAAGGTAATTTGTATAGTTAATTCAAATGAGTAATGACGCACCCGACCTAATGTGCTTGAAAATATAATATAAGGTTTTTTTATAAGTTGTTTTAGAGTTATTCTTAGACATAAAAAAATACATAGGTAAAAATCAACTATTTATTTGAAATATGCATAGTTTTTTTTACTGTATTTTTATGAAATATGAAATTTATATACATTAAATTACGATTTTTCTTCAAATACTTTTAGTTAATTATCTGTAACTCTAAAAAAAAAAAATACTATTATCTAGATTTAAAAATGTCCATTATATGTATTATATAGGTACATCTATATTATTATTTTCAAATAGAAACTGAATAGTTTTTCATTTAGATATAATGATTAATCTTTGAATTAAAATACATGTATTATTCAATGATGATGAGTATTTTGCTCAATGATATAATGGTTCACTCGAAACCCACTATACAGCAGAGCAAATTTTCTGATTTTGTTTTTACTTAACCATCTTTCAAATAGATGATAAAACTACTTAGAAGTATATTCGAAACAAGAACCTTTGCCAACGTGTTTCTTAAGGATTAACCTTAATTCCACTTCCCGGTAACGTCCGAACAAACTAAAACAGCCCTTGCACTTAAAGTGAACACCAGGAATTGCGTTTTTATCCACCGCAAAACTTTGAAATCTTTTTATGTAATATGTGATTTAAAAATTATCGAAAACATTAAAAATATGTTTTAAGGTTTAAGTATTAGTATAAGTAGGTAGGTATAAGTCATAAAAATGTCATTATATGTTTAGATATTCCATTTATTAGTTCATTTATTTATTGGTTTTAACATTTCTAAACGATTTGATTGTAGAAATTGAAATTGTAAGAATTATAAAGACTTAAAAATTTTAATAATCTTGATATTGTTTTAAAAAACTATAGTTATATAATTATTCTAAAATATATTTCTTAAGAATGCAGTTAATTCTAGTATAATTTATTTAATATATACCTACCTTATAGCGTACCTCTTTAAAATTAATTAAATTATGTTTTTGATTGAAATCTTTTTATAACTTTGGATTCATAGTTAACACTTAATTAAAATTATTTAGTGTATTATATTAATATATATTAAAATGTTGATTTATTACATATAATTACCTTATAGCCAATAGGTGTATTTGACTTAGTAATTACATTTTTAAAATTTGAATGAAATTAATCTAATGACATTAATGATGAGTTTGTTTTAATTAAATGAATATTATTTTCCTGATAAATTTTAATATGTTAAACATTAAAATATTATATCTTTTATTAATTAACATTATTTTTATTTGTTTTATTAGTGCACCTATTCATTAACGTAAGTACAAGGTTTAAAAGATTAGATAGTTTTTTAGTCAATTATTTCTTAGTATAAAATGTCTTAGTATTTATTGATTTTTCTTACGTCCATAAATTGTAAATAAAAACACATTTCAATCAATATTATAAAATTTAATTTATATTCTTAAGATATATAGGTAGGTACATCGCAAATAATAGGTACACATATCATTATAATTTGTAATCTTGAGTGTTTATTAATTTGATGTTTTATTGTCATTATAATAAATGAAGAGCACTTGGCATAGTGTACATCGACATTCGACATTAGCTTGAACGAAATCCAAGAGTGATTTATTGATTGGGGAAAAAATATTATAGTAGCTGATTCTAAAGGCCAATCACAATGCATGTTTACTCCCTTCTTTATAGCCATCAGGTAATGCTTGACATGATTATTATATACTTACCGACCCTCAATAAAACTGTCTTTAAATTTATCGTATATGGACCGAAGAACACAAATTATACACCTATATAGTGAATAAGAGTATAATACAATATATACACCTGTACCTATATATTTGGTACCTTTCATAGAAAATACCAATGTAATTCATTTTAAATTATAATATTAACTTATAGTGTACCGGGGCGGTATTTATAAGTGCGAACAATTAGGAACCAATAAAATAGTTTAATTTTTAAGATATTATATATTCAATTAATTTGTTGAATAGATAAAAAATATTTGGAATAAAAGTTGAAATAAATTATATTGTGATTACCTAAGCTATCGTGTAAATTTATTAGTTTTTACCATTAATATAGGGTTGTAAATGTAAACAAATACATATATGAAATAATTTCTTTTATTCTATTTTTATATGCAAACTATTTTTGATGTCTTATATCACTCAACCCCTCATAGATATCTATCGTACTATATACATAATGTGCGTTTAATTATAAATATTATGTTAAGTTCTTAAAACTATTTGCCTTATCTCCAGGTTTTCTCATCAGCGTATTCATATGACAACCTAGGTTTATATTTATATGTATAATTCCTTGAATATATGTTATTTTATTACATCGGAATTAGCACATTATATAGCGCACTGAGCGTTATTATGATATAATTATTAATGCAACTAGTTACTGCATCAACGAAGACACTGGCACGAGATAGCGTGCGAATATATTTACATACAAATATATATATATATATATACAGTACACACAAACTGCACACACCTGCAGCACGGGGTGGTCGGAGGGGATCGAGAGTTCGATGTGGGCGAGTGTCGGTGGTGGTAGTACTGATGCTGCTGCTGCTATTGCTGGTAGGGGTAGCGGCGGCGTATATATTCAACCCCTCCGCTCGAGGAAAAAAGGGGGTGGAGTTGGGCCGCCGACGACGCCGGTACAGGAAGGAAGGGATGAGGATTCTGAGAGTGTCGCCCTCAGTGCGCCGCCGGATAGCCCAGGCTTAGCATGTTGATCCCGCTGGATTAGTGGAACGGCTACCCAGTATCAGGTTAGTGTTTTGCTCTTTTTCGTCCTCCCCTCCATTCACTACCACTTTAGCCCCTTCTCCACCTAATACCCCTCGATTCTAACTCGTGTTCGTCATGTGATATCATCATATCATATCATATCATTATGTATACACATCATAAATTATAATATAATATATTGCATGACGAAATTTCGTTCAATTAATATAAATTTAAAATCATATATTTGATAATATAATAAATACCTAATACTAGGTTCATATAGGTAGGTATAGGCATTAGGATGTTATTGTATTGTTATATTATATGCACAATAAAAACTTACTTGATATTAAAAGCTTTATAATATGTCTTGCAGTCGGCATACCATGAATAATATAAGCTAGGGTGATACATAATCAGTTTTATCCAAACATTTAAAGTTATAATATTTTTTTCATCGAGTAAAATTAACGGTTAAATTTTCGTATAATAGCTAAAAGTTAACACTAAAATACGCTTAATTTTTATAATCTATATAATTCATTTTACACAATTATATAAAACAAAGTACCTAACTATTAATTTAAGAAATATGACATCAATAACGCTAACATAATTTTTTTTAATTTTAATCAAATGAAAATATAAATCAACACAATAGTTATTAGTTATACTTAAATATAAAATAAATAGTTTTAACTACATAATGCATATTTAATAACTAATTTAACTCTTAATGATTTGAATGCATTTAAATATTTGCATATAATATAATACATATTTTATTTTATAGCATAAATAATAATAAAAACATCTTTTATATTTTTTTTTATAAAATGACTGAATTTTTCATTTAAAATTATGTATAGTTATGAAGTAAAAAAAAAAAAAAAAATGTCAAGTAAAATTTAAATTTATTATAATTTCTTATTTAAAATAGCAAAGATTATATAGAAGTTAAATTAATAAATTTTAATCACAATTTTAAATATTGTATAGGTACATAAAACACAGTATAATTAAAAAATATATTTCATAAAATGCTTTTATATAAGTATGTTGATACATTAAAACACATATCATACTCAGTACTATATATTGTGGTATCTGGTATAATATTATGTACACCAAGTTGGAAATAATTACTTGGTTACTTATCATTGTAAATGATATAATAGGCAATAGCATATTATAATTTATCATAATACACTAGGTACTTGACTACTTGAGTAAAAATGCAATTAATCAACATAATTTTGTTCTTATTATTATCGAATTATTTCATGTTGAACCATAAGAAATTAAAAGTATAGGTAGTGAAGATATAACTGCACAGTGCTAAAATTCCGTTATTAGCTCTCAATATGATTCATGTTAGTTAATAATTATTATAAATATCCTTATATTACTGTAATTTCATTTAGCTTGAAAATAATATTTACTCAGCAATAATAGATCGCGTTATAACTTTCAATAATTGGTCTGAATCATATTGTTTTTTTTTTCATTTAAACAACCGTGAGCTAAAATATAAACAGCAATTAAAATTCGCACGAGTTCCTCTGTTAAAACACAGTACTGAGGAGTAAGTGGGATTTATTAGTGTTTTTCTTTCGAGTTGTAAAGCCGACTTAATACCAGCGGATCACAGTTGATCTCAAACGATTTTTCGTTTTGGCCTACTGTTTTTTTCAATATGTAACCTATTCAACGCTTTCATTCTGGTCTAAATATTACCATAATAATTCATCTCGCATATAGAAAAAATAACCTTGAATATCTTGATCACTTGTTTGTATCATAAACTTAAGATATTTTTTATGACCCCAAATCAAAATGCTTTATAATAATAATAATGCATTGAGTGTTTGTTTCAAATTAAAGATATGTCGAATTAAAAAACAAATTAACCGGCCAGATATAATTTTTTTTTGAAAGAATGTAGGTAACATCTATATAGGTATAATGTATAATAGTAGAAGATTGTAATTTTTGCTGATTTTTTTTTTAAATCCAACTATGGTAACTTTCTTACCTAAATATTATTTCATTGTTAAACTATTAATAGAAATGACATTATGTAATATATTATTCATATTAAATATATAGCTAGGTAGGTACTTATTTTCTGATTAAGTTTTTAGTACCTATTATTTATTCTGTGTACTTACATTGTCTATTATACGAGTATCATAATTAATTTCATTATTTTTAATTTATCTAACATATTTTAGTTCGAAATTAATTGTTTTATGATACTGTAATTATACATAAATCTTTAATATATACTCCTCAATTGTATAGGTATGTTATAACAAGATAAATCATATCAATTCAATAATAAATGTATTATATAGTTGTGTAGTAGTTTTACCTAACAGTATTTAACTTCAAAAAGCATTATTTAAGACCTTTTTATTCAGGAATAATATTTGTGCATAGTAGTTATATATTTTTAAATCACATAAAAACGTTTATGTTATATTTTAAATTGCTTTTTTTATTGCATTTTTTTTTTATTTGACAAATTATTACTTAACTACATTATTTTTTAAACTTATGTTTAAAAGAATAATAACACTCAGTGTTACTTGGTACTATAAGTATATTGTATCATATATAGCTAACGATTTTTTTTCACGTGAAGAGGGTTATTAGGTTTAAAACATTTTATTATTGCCTTTCAATAGTTTAAATAATAATAATTTATAAACATATTTTTATGTTCTTATAAAATCGTTTGATGATAATTTAAAATAAAAATTTGATGTTATATCTATTGTATTATTATTCATTTAATTAATTGTGTAAAAACATTTATTATGTACACATAGGTATGGTAGTTAAAATTATTTTCAATTAAAAATGAGAAAAATTTAATAATAATTCTATTTTACGCGTGTACCTATATATATATTATATCTTAGTTGGTAAATGAGAAAAGATTTTTATTAAAGTCTAGAAGTAATATTGAGCGAAGCTTTTTCTTCGGTGACGCGTTAGTCCTATATATATATACTTATATAAAAAAATTAATTTAATAAAATATTTTAAAATGTTCAAAACTCACATTAAACAGATTAAAAAATCGAAGTATATGTACGTTTATAAAGTACACATAAGATTTCATACAGCCTATACAGGTGTAGCGTAGGTATATTATATTTTTAATGTTAAAATGAAGTTTACAAGTATAGTGATTTTGGTAATGGGTGATAACTAGTAATATAGAGGTATATATAATATATAATAAGTACTATAAATAATGTACAGTTTTACTCTCTCGTTTACTTGAAGCATATGCTATACATTATTGTTAGTTTAAACGATTGTAAATTCCCCGCCGTATTACGACAAGTATATATAATTTAATATAGCAGCACACCCGCGAATTTATCGGTATACCCGCCGCGTGGTTACATTATTATTATTATTATATTGTTAGTCTTATGTAACGTGCAGTGCGATTATTATACCTACAGTATATGCGTTTAAATATATATATATTATGTACAATGCACGTATACACATTTTACCTGTAATAATAATAAATAAAATTGAGTAGTGATTTGTGCCTATATAATGTACATACTCGTTTAACATATATATTATTTTACACGACTGGTATACATGTATAATATAAGTATATATATCAAACTACCTAACCTATAGTGTATTACTGTATATAATATAAATATATCATGCATATACACTAGGTACATTGGTGAACCCTCCAACCGTATATATATATATACAGCTTTACGGTTTTACGAAAAGCAAAATAAGACTTTTATTCGGGTCGTGTAATTTTGAGCGCTGAGAGACGCCATGCAGTATTTTATTCGCCCTCCCTTAATTTAAAATCCTACAATATAATGATATACATGTATAAACTTGTATTCGTAACGAAAACATAGCGTTGTAAATAATTTTTTTTTTAAACACATTTATTTAAAATGTATACAATCTATGAAGATTTTTTTTACAATAAGTATATTTTATGTAAATATCTATGTGTTATTAAATGAATTATACTGTACGATTAAAAGAATTATCCAGTAATAATATAGTATATAAAACTTTGAACGTGATAAGTTGTATTTTATGTGTATTATTGTTTTATTAGGTATTATATTTTTTTATCGCGTTCTATATGTAGGGTGAGTCTTTACATCGCTATTCTTTTTAGCCTTATTCTTAAAGGATTGTATGGATTTTTGTTTGCAAAGTCAAGGGCGAAGACGAGTGGGTTTTAGCGCGGTTTGCGAGGAGGGATCGAAAGAGTTTATTGTCCGCAAGACCGTTAGCATTTTCAAGTCTTATACATGGTGGAGGGAATATATTATAGATTTAAGATGTGAGATGTCGCTTTTGTAATCGATATCACGACATATAATGATATAATATTATATACTGATTGGAAAGTTCGTGACTTGCCCTGTAATATTTTCGATTTTTTTACAGCGTTCCATTTATACAAGTCGAAATTTTCTTTCATTGTTTTCTAATTTTGTATATATTATATATACATATAATCACCCTAGTAGCGGTTCACTAGGCGAGCTCGTCTAAAACGGAAAACCGCAATATGGAAATGACAATAAAAATATTATATTATGATGGTTATTTCGTCGGTGCCTACTATATTATAATATGAAACGGTCGGTGGAAATTTGACGAGGGTCCGCCGTGCGGGCGCGTACACGCACAGTGACAGTGCCCGAGCGACCGCCTTCGCGCGCGTTGACGCGACGTAAATAATAATAATAATTATTATTATTACATAAAAACGCGTCGTTTTTCGCGCAAAGTTTCGAGCCACCATACGGTTATTATAGGACATATCGTATTATTATTACTATTATTATTAAAGCGGCGCTCGACGACGACCTTCGCGAACGAGGTCGTCAAAAACGGCGGCGGCGGCGGCGGTGCGGGGTGACGGTTCGACCGGGGCGGGTGACGTGTGCGGGCGGGGCGCGCGCGGTAATAATATCGTATGAAAAATCGTCTGCGGACAAGACGGCGTACGAGCGCGAAACCGTAAAACAAATGAACCCGTTCGTACTACACAGGCGAGGCACACTCTCGCGGTGCGGAGGGTGCGGCGGCGGCGGCGGCGGGTGGCGGTGGACGTGTGTGCGATGGGACCGAAAGAGACGTCGTCGGTAGGGAGGGTTGCGGAGTGGGGAAAACGAGAAAAAAGGAAAATATCGTTGGCGTGCGTGTCGAGCGCGTACGTGGCGGCGGCGGCGGCGGCGTCGTCGGCGATCGCGGGGTGGCGAGACGGCGCAAGCGCCGCCCGAGTGGGCCAGACGCGCGGCGGGGACGGACCGCCCATTACTCGGGATGGTGGCCGCCGCCGCCACCACTGCCGCCGCCGTCGCCGATCGGTTCCCATATATCTCAAAGCCGGGGGGCTCAAACCGCGGATAGTCGACCTAATCTGAGGTCAATTTGTTAGCTTAACTTTAAAACTCCGCGCGCGGCCGGCTCTCGCGTGTTGTTATCATCATTATTATTATTATTATTACTGTTGTTGTTATTATTATAATAAATATATATACCAACAATAATAACAATATAATATATAATACGCGAGTTTAAATATAATATATATATATATCGTATATACTCTAGTGTTACACGTATATAATAATATTTATATATATTTAGTCGAACATTATTGCAGTGCGTAAGTATAACGGAACGATTTTCCCGCCGTGCGTGTGCGTGACGATTGAGTTATAAATTTCATTCGAGTCGGATCAACGATATATATTATAATATTATAATCGTGTAAAGTACCTATATAAAACGCTAACATTGTAAGTACGTAATATACTATATAATGTCGTTGTAGTTTTCGCGTCGTACGAAATTTCGATTTTTTTTTTTTTTTTTTTTTTTAATTTCACTCGTCTAAATACGATATTGCATGACGGGCACAAACGCGTTAAAAGATAACCGGTAAGTCGTGATCATTATATATTATATAGTCATTATTCATTTTTATATATACTATCAAAGTTAATCACCTTAGACGTAGATATATTATTGTATAATAATATCTCGTATCATTATTGTTGTCAACTCGTCGTGTGTATGGATGCTGTAAAAGGGATCTATAATATAGTTAATATAATAGTAAATATATTATAGGTATATGTAAAATAGAATTCAGAATAACGTATACGGCGATTCGTCTTCATTTTTTTTTTTTATCATTAAGAATGATTTTTGAAACTTTTAAAGAACACTCAAAGTCCATATTTTCTAATAGTAGGTATTTTTTTACAATATTTTAGAAGTCCTGCGAAGACACACACTTCTGTTTTTAAACGATGAGAAGCCCTTTTTTACTGTAAAATATATAGCGAATAATATTTTGCACGAGTACCTACGGTTTCTTAGTTATTGAAATGTTAATAATATGAAAGATAATAGCTAGTCCTTAAAAATGGCTTCATAAAAATATACGATTAAAACATATTTAAATGTTGGTTATATTATTATAATATTTGCTATTATCATTTTTACAAATTTAAGTGTTGACCAGTATTAATAGATAAGTACAATAACTAACATTATTAAATCACCTTAATCCATATTATTATCTTTTAAACCCATATCATTATAGTATCTTTATAGTAGGTACACAAAACTAAATAACTCAAAAAGTACTCGTTCAAAATTTTATTTTAATACACCGACTTAAAAAAAAAAAGAAAAATAATAATAACTAAATTATTTAATTATTTAAAAACGGAAGTTTATTTCACGATTTTGACACTCTCTAAGAAGTACAATAAATCTCAAGTGTGTAGAAATATAGTCTTTAAGTATTCTTGGAAATTCTAAAAATCATATTTTGCATTACAATATTAATGAAGAAAAAAGGGGCTAGTGATGTGTACATGTTGAATCACTCTAAGGAATATTTCTCTAGGAATAGTTTTCGGTGTGCGTGTCAACAATTATGTATATAATATATCTAAAATACAATGTACAAATATACATCTGTGTGCAGTGCTGACGATAGTAGTAATATATAGTATACGATACGACAGACGTGATAATAATATTATATATAGGTACATTTATCATTTATATTGTGTATATAGTGTATACACATCATATCGTACGATGATCCCGAAAATCGTTGACGATCTAAGGATTTTTCGGAGTAAGTAAATTCGTATAAATATTGATTTTTATTTATTTATCTTACGGATAATTGATCAATATTAAGTACAGTAATAATAATAACTATTGTAAATATAAAAGTAATAATTTACTAAAAATTTAAAGTAAATGATTTGACAGTTGGTATATCAAAACAAATAAAATAGAAAAAAAACAATGTATCTAGGTTATCTACAGTATACGTAAAAATATGGTAGATGAGTAGATGACTATTAACAATCAATATAATATATAATATATTATTGTATATTAATTTTATATGCAACTAATATAATATATATATATATGTGTGTGTGTATTTATAATATCAACAATGAAATAAAATATGTAAAGAAAAGAAGTGCCTATTATAATTTACTTAAATACATTATTAACATTAAAATTATTGCAATATATGACAAATGTTAATGTGGCCATGTGGGATGATTTAACTGGTAGCTATTTATGGGAAAAAATATGAATATAATAAATAAATGACTAGGTATATTATAAGTAAATTTGTGGTTACCTACTAGACACTGGTTAGTGGTTAATAACATCAAAGTTTATCATTTTGAATATAAAACAGTTATCAATTTCATTATTTGATAATTTGAAGAGATAAGATAGTTGTTGTTAGTAATTCAGAATTTGGAGTACTTTTATAAAGAATTCATTTTTTAAATTTCTAGAATATTTTTGTAACCCGTATAGTGTAGGGAGTTTTTAATACATTAGATTTATAGCATACAAAGCGTAGGACTTTTTAAATTTGATTAATTATGTACATATCCGCCGGAGTGGAGAAAGTAAAAATCCATTTTGTGACTTTGTGAGTTGCCGCCGAAATCTAAAAAGGTAACATACGAATTACGGACATTGAAAATTTCCAATTACTATTTTTAATACAAATTACAATGTTTGCGGATGTTGGGCAGCTATTGTTTGATATCAATGATTATTGATCTTATTTAATCTCATTAATTGTCTTATTGTAATATTTTAGCATTACCGTTTATGTGCATTTAAAACCTGCAGCGTAGTGTTAAATATAATTAATATTGGGACCGGATCTGAACACTGAATCAAATGCCACCGCATATTCTTCACGAGCGTTTTTTAATCGTTTAACTTTTTATCGCGAAATATATATATTATACACAATTTATAAAATATTTTCAAATTCATTTCCATCAATTATATTGTATGTTTCTCATACGACTTCGTGTTCCACCAAATCTGGTGAGCATAATGGTATGCTCGTTTAATATAATATCGTTCGCATTACTAAGAATGGTAAATCGTTTAAAGTAAAAATAAAAATGCATTTTAAGTAGGTTTGTCTTAGGGTTTTTTATTATTTTATCGTAAAATCAAAACCATTTATCATATACGAGTATATTAATGATTATTACTGATAAGTAAAATATGATTTTTTTTTATTTTGTACTATATAAATCACGAACTGCGCTTAATGATTTTTCAATTAATTTAATTAATTAACACTGTACTATAATATGTATATTATTGTTATTTTTGTCGTGTACTATTTATACACACGCCGATTCGTATAATTTATATTATAACTTAGGGTTATCTATAATTTGACAAGAAATAATAACAATACTTATAAGTTATAAGTCAACTTAATTTGTAAGATTTTTACAAAATCTGTAAATAATAAATGAACCTATATTTATATTTTGATAAATGTACAATTTTGATGTAGTTTAATTTTTTCCAAATTCAGAGATATAAAATTGTTAGGGGTAGTGGGTACTAGTTAGTTCTTTAAATACCTATTATAAGCATATGAGTATATTTATATTACAATTGAGGACTCCTTTATTATTATTTTTTTGCTGAACATCATGCTTAATGTTTACATTTATATTATATACTAATTAGTTATTACTAATATACTATTGTATAAAATATTTTTTTATTTTTAGGAAAATAAATTAAGTAAACATAATATAATCATTGTGTGATAACAAAAATATTGAAAGACAGAGTACTCATATTATATGATGTAATATATATGTTTATACACGACTACACAAGTCTATGTATAAATGGAATTTACTCATAAATTAATTGCCCAATTCCTATTAAAATAATACCAATAGGCTCTTAGAAAGTTAGAAATATGTGTAAAGGTGTTTTTTTTTTAATTTTAAAAGATAAACTTTGAGTATATGAAGGTTTATTATGACGTAAATTGCAGTGTGGAATTACGATAAAAATATAAAATGGTTCTTTTTTTACGCACTCATTTTAAAACACGCACGTATGTGTATAATTTATATTTATGTGATTGGCTTAATTCGATTTACAAGGACTTAATAATTCGTTTGAAAAAAAGGTCATCGATATAAATTGGTGCTTATTAAATATTCGAACTCGTAGGTATATATTTTATTTATTGTTATTTTTTTGTGCGACCATAAACACGATGCATTCGGCACCGTAGTAATTTTTTCGTAACAAATTAATAGTCTGTATTATAATGTATTAATTATTAATAACTAATAAATATGATATAAATACGTTAAAATTATATCATATAAACATTAAAATAAAAATATGTATTTTCAAATTTACCTGCATGCGTATATTATTTTTAAGGATATAAATATTATTTACTACGAACAACTTAAGTTTTATTGATTAACTTGAGATTTTAGAATCATAAAATAAAGCCTCGCCGTCTTAAAAGTGTTTTTTATGATTGCCTTTTCTTTTATAAGAATAATTCTTAGATTTTCTCTTGCGTACGTGGATTTAGTCATGATTTTTTTGTTGAAGCATTTTAATCTATGCACACATAAAACCATAAAATCGTTTGGATTTATCAATATTTGCCTGGAGTGTAAATATATGTATATGCATAATACATAAGCAGTATTCTAGTAATCATATTAGCTATCATACCTACCAATTTTGTTTGTAATGATCGATCTCTTAATTGTAAACAAACTAATCTACTTCAAGATTACATTGAAATATTGAATATATTCATGTAATTTTTTTATATATTGCGTTTTTATTCAGTTATTCAATTAAAAAAAAAAAAAAATTATATATAATAGCAATATTAACTACTGGCGTGTTTATCATGTGAAAAAAATATATTTTATCACAACCACTCCTATATAATACTTGGGTTGGTTACTCATTGTTTAACTATACTAGACGTCAGTCAAGATATTATATTATAGAAATTGATGATATCGATATTGTGAAAACAGTAAACGATTGCCATATTGTAACAAGTACGCATATACCTATAATACTGCAATCTGTATAAATGTCTGTTAGGAAACCATATAATACCTACGTGTTATGTATACATATTGTTTTTAGTTATATAATTAATAATTATTATCAAACGAGTTTACGGAATTTTTATTTTTATATTTTTATTGTTTAGTATAATAGTTAATTTCGTGAAGTATAGTCTCCTGTGCTGTATATGATACAATAATGCTTAAAACATTTATTTGTATATATTTATAAGCCTTGTGCGATTACAGAAAAATGTTAATATTTTTACGATCTGTTAAAACAATTCGATTTATTTACACGTAAGTATTGTTATTTACGTAACCAAAAAAAAACAAACACATGTCTTAAGTCGATCATTGGGTAAAATGTTTATTTAGAACGGTACACCTGCATTCTATATAGCCTCATCATGGTGTATATAGGTTATAGATGTACAGACCAAACATATAATATTCATATTATACTATGCGTATATGCAATCGATAATTGCGAGTCCATCTAAATGATTTTAATTATTACATTAAGTATAGGATTATTAATAATTATCGGAGTTTACTATATAATCGTATTAATTGAGTTTTAATAATAATAATAGACGTATTTTACAACGCGCATTTAATTTACACAATTTTCAATATTATTAATTGTGAATTATTGTGTTATCAATTGCAGAATTCAATCGAGTGTTCACATTCGGCGTTTAAATCCGGTAATGGTCGTTGGCTTTTGATAAGTGAAATTTGAAAATTAAAAACACGAAAAATGATGGAACGTCTGGAAAACCTGACCGACCCGAGTCTGTGTCTTCAAGACTTGGTGTCGTCGACGGGTTCAGATCACCATAACGTTGCACTACAGCACGCGTCATCGGCATCGTTCCACCATCCCGTGCACGACGGCAGCGCCGGATTGCACCAGGGCATGCTTGGACACCACCACGTGCACCATCACGACAGTCATCACCATCATCATCACACGGCGGTGCCTTGTCCGCCGTCACTGTTACATCACGAACCGCTTGAAAAACTTAAGAGAGGTACGTAATATCAGAATATACACCAAAATAGTGTATAGAATATTATTATTTTTGACTTTATAATAATAGTTACGTCATATTTACTATATTCATTTTTTTTCACGAATGTACCTAATTTTAAGTAAGTAGGTACCCCCAAGGCTAAAATTTATAATATTATTTATATAGACAACCAAGTAGGTACATATTTCTTATCTGGATAACATTAAGTATAAATATGTCAATCTAACACAGTGGTTTCCAACTTTTTTGATACTATATACGAATCACTTTAAGAGCTTTCGATACATGCTGCCATACCACCATGAATTTTAGGCCTTGTTTTTTCTTATAAACTATGAAAATCAATTTTATTCATACATTTTAGAATTTAAATTATGAATAAATAAAATGCAATGAATTTCCTTATAGCTGGCATATAATAATAATGTTTGTTATTGTTCGAGCTTAAGTATTTTTGTCACGCCCCATAAGAAAACTGAAATATAATTTTTAATTTTGTAGGTATGGTTTGTGAACCACTGGAAACCTTTAAATTTTAGCACCTTATTTAAAAAGGGCGAAAAAGGTGTCTAGCCTACCCTAATAATAATTTATAATTCAATGCAATCATAAATGTGTTTTTGGGTTACTATGTATATTATATAATAAATAGGTATAGGTAGGTATAGAAGATATCAAATTCGTACAAAATCTGTTTCGCAAAACCCTTATAATAAGTTCATAATAACATAATAACATATGAATAACATCATAATCGTTCACACAATTTTGTTTTTACAGAGGAAAATTCACGCGAGTTGTAAAAATAATATTAGCTGATTTATTTTACAATTATAGATAGCATATTATTATATCAGTGTAGTATTATTGCTATGTACCTATAGCGTTGGTCCGATTTCGGAATTTTGTGGTATTTTCACTTGACTTGTGCTCAAAAAAGAAATTCGTAAAAATATGAATGTCGACGGTGCGTCTTATGTGTATACCTAATCTATATTATATCGAAGACTATTTTCTATATTTTCCCTCCGAAAATGCCGCATTGCAATCAATCGTGAATATAATATTTATTTTAATCGTGCGATATGAGAAGCTGCGAGTTTTTGCCGTTAAATATACGACATCGGTGGTCGCGGGAATATTAAGCATGTACGCACATATTATTATATACACGTATATTATCATTATATATATGACTGCGGCGCGGTTGATGTTTAATGGGCAATAATTTAGAACGTTATTGTTATCGGGGTGTCCATTAGCATAATCATTGTTGTATGGGCGGCGTACACAACAAGTGCGAATTCCCATGTAACACTACGTGTACGCATATATGTATATATGTGTATATTATTATATAGTCGTCGAGCATATTCGTGATCGGCGCCCCGTGAAATCAGCGCACGAGCTCCCTAAAAACGATATGAAGGGTGCGAGGACAAGGTTAGGTTTTAAAAAAAACTTATTTCTCCTACACTCGCCCTATATTATATATATTATTATATACGTGTGTAACGGTGTAAGTGTACACTTTATACAATATATATATATATATATACATATACGCTCACCGAGGGGGATGGAGGGATAGATTAGTGTTCGTGTGTGTATATATATATGTGTGTGTAACACCCTGTGGCTGCCTATATATATATATATATATATATATATACACTCGCCCGCGCGACAACTATACTCGGTCTAGTCGACCGAAAACACATATTTATTATTCGACGCCTGAAAGAGGTCCACCGCCCATAAACCAATTTTCCCGGATAATCTGTCGTTTTGTTATTCTTCTCGGGCCTCTCGGGGTCATTTAAGCCCCGCGCTACCGCCGACAGCAGTTATCTCTTCTCTCTTTCCATAAGATTGTCACGTCGGAAAATTCAGATTGCTAAACCGCCTACTACCACGATAGACGTTCAAAATGTATAAATATATTGCTCAAGTATAACGTTCTATCTAGGTACAGAACTACTACATACTATATCATATATTATATGAAGTAATTTCAAATTTGTGCCTTTTCTCTCTGTATTGATATACAATGTAATTTTCGTTTTGACCGCGAATCAATCGTCGTCAAAAATATGGGAGTATATAGTGAGTTCATATAGATTTTCGAAGATTGAATATCTGAAGATTTTTATATCGATCGTGATCGAGAAAACACCTCAAAACGCATTGTTTATAAGATGAATCACATAATATTACAGTTCATTTGATTTTGATACAATGCGTTTTCGTCTGCTAAGTGTGCTAACATTTCATTTTTATACATTCAAAAACCGTTGTGTGTATACCTATGCGGCTATGCTAAATCATTATATTAAAAATGTATGATTTAGCAAATATCACTTAAAAAATCTTTACAATATACCATAACTATTATACCACTTAATACTTATTATATATAGCTTATGCTACATCCTATACTTCATTATTATTTGTTTTATGTTTGTCTCATACAAAATTATCGTTTCAAGTTTGTGAACAAAGCATGTTTTTAAATGATGAATTATTATTTTATCAAAAAATTACTCGTTATAGTTTTGGAATTTTACATACTATTATGATAATTTAAAAATAGTATCTTGAGATAATTATAATTTAAATCGCGTGTATGATAATAAATACCGATTTTGAGATTTCACTAGGTAAATGGGTATTACACAAATGTTATGTTATGTTAGACTATCTAATATATAATTTATTTTAGTTCGGAATGTAGGATAAAATTGTCTTGGCAAATACAACTGTTGCGAATAATTCAAATTAAATTAAACAGACGAGACTTTTTACTTATATATATATATATTATGTATTATACTAGTTCCTGACATTTCTGAGAGATACGCAGGTGAAAATAAAATATATGGAAGAAGTTCCCTGGAAACACTGACTGGTGATAACGCAGATTTAGATTCTGATGAGCATATCTTACATTTATTTTTAGAAAAGAAATTTCGGATAATTTGACAGTTGTTACATTGTCGCAGAAAAATGTTATTTTAGTCTCATTATGACAATTCACTTCATAATTTTTAAAATTTTATGTGACTGGCGTTGTGTGCCAAATTCTGATTGCAAATATGATTATTCTTCAGTATTTATAATATGTTCTCGTAAATTTAAGTAGGTATATCTAATATTAATCTTGTTAATCCTGTATCTACACATTTAATTTAAATATGATTGGATATTATTTCTATAAAGACCAATTTGTACGTCATAATATTATTAATTCATAACAATACATGATTAGTAACATACATTTTAGTCAAATATTATATTAAAAATTATTTTCATAATTTTTACTATAATTAAACATTATATTATTTTAATGTCTTTAATTATTACAATCTTTAAAGTTATTACTTATTAGTTATTATCAATAGAATCTATCATTTTGAAACACGTTTAGAAACAATAATCGATTTACTATAAAAAATAATAATAATAATAATAATATGATAATAATCAATTTTGTTATATACGAATATGTTTAAGATAGAACGCTATGATTCTGTATCACAATGTTGTTTATAAGCTAAACTGAACAAATAATAAACATTATTATAGGTACTTATAAAGTAATATTAGTTGTATACCTCAAACCGACTTACCACTAATGTAATTTTTAAAATCAAATTTACAGATTTTCTAAAACCTAATAGTCAATCATCGATTATATCAATAATACATGTCAATTTATTTGCATACTAACTGTAGGAGAGCTAATAAACGTTACAACACTGCTACAAACAGCTAATACCTAACCAGCGTACACCCATTATGTATCCGTAATTTGATGGTTCCTTTTCAAAAAAAACTGCTTCGTATTAAAGTCAGATACTATTTATAGTGCGTTATTTTCAAATTCTAAAATATGATCATAAAATTATATGTACCTACCTAGGTATAAGTATAAATAGTGTATATAGATATAGATATTCACCCCCAAAGACTTTGTTGTTTAATGTTTTCGTTAGTAATTTATTTTTGTGCAAACAATAGCAACAACAATATACTTTAGGGAGGTGAACGCGTTATGGATGTGAATAAAGTTGACCAAAAAAACATAAACCAAATGTAGCTGTTTTATTCAGAAAAAAATAAATATGTATAAAAAATTGAACATAACTCACGCCATTCTCCCTTTGGTGTGTTCTGCAGCTTTCGAAAGAGCTATTCGACCGAAATGTTTTGTAATAAAAATCATAAAAAAAAAAAAAAGATCGAGACCGTACTTGGAACCTTAATGTTTTCGGATAATGTTTTACCCTCTAATAAACATAAATTAATAACGAAAACAAGGCAACTGTAAATTGTCGTAGGGGTGGTGGACGAAGGTCACCATTTGTAAAATAATTTCTTTTCGCCGAAATCCCTTAGAGAGAGTTTTATTTATGGGGGGCGAGACCTCACTCCCGGCAACCCCCAAGCACATACACTTACGGATTTTCGGAGTCCCTAGAGGCCTGTGGCTAGTGGGGTCGCTTATGGTTGGCGCGCACAAGAGTAATTTTGAAAAACAAATTACCCCTTTTCCGCGCACACATATTATATACACAACGCGCATCGTAATAGCTGTGCGGTCAACCTTATAATTATTCCCTCAAGATATACCAACCCTTTTGCGCAGCATCCGATAATTTATGTACGGCAAGTGTTTCGGATATATGTGTGTATTTACATTGCACCCTCGACCTCTGCTAGTATTGTAGTTTATGTTTATAATCGAACAGACTGTCCGTGTAAAAATCACGATTATTATTCTTATACGGTCTATGGCACGTAATTTATATACACATACGATGTGGGCGTGCGTTTAATCAAAATTATCTGTTGCCTTGACAAGATATAATATGTTAGCAAGTTGAGCGTCGAAGTTAGGCGAATGTTCAACAACAAAATCTCTATTAATAAATCAGCATAAGAATAGTGTTTAGCGCGAGAAATGTCTGTGCGTTAACGTGATGGGTAGGACAAAAGACAAAATCAAAGTTAATTTATTTCCGTATGCCTAATGTACAGTTCTTTGCAGAACATTTAAAATATTTGAAAGTTACTTTTTCAATTATAAGCCGTTATATAATTCCTTTTTCCGCCTTTATTGTGCTAGTGCAGAAAGTAAATTTCTTGTGCAGAAACGGCAACGTGTATCAGCGATTGACCTAAGCGTTTAGGCAATACAACACGATAACCCTATATGGCAAAGATGAAGTTGACATATCTCTTAACAAAACGTGAAAATCGTAATTGATTACTCCACTACAGTTCACACTGACTACTGACAGAGACGAATAAGTCGTCTGCATTTGTAGAATTTCACAATAACATTATCAGATTTTGAGTACATTGTGGCGTAAACACTATACAGTTATATAGATTGAAGAAAATAAAAAATAGTTCTTGTATATACTATATACCCAATTATGAAATAAAATAAGTATTGAATAAATCACCAAGTATAATCAATTCTTTCTGTAGACCAACATATAAATTTATGTTTTAAGACATGATATACTAATAATTTAATAATTAAGCCAAGTCTAACTTTTGGAAACAATTAGGTACCATCTAAGTATGTATATTTTATACTACTTAAACTCAAATTTAATTGAATACAAACCATGAAACATCCAAATAGGTAATGTGTTAATATGAATTATAAATTAGCTTTCAGAACGAAAATTTATTTATTTTTACATCCAAATAAAATAATTTATATTATGTGTAATACTACAATATATTATTGAACGACATAAAAATGGATGTATTATATCATGATCACTAAAAGTTGGCTTTTTTTTTTACTATTTAAAATCAAATAAAAAATAATGTAGGTGTAATAAAATAAACATCAACTCGTCACTGACAATAATTAAGCCACTTATGATATGAATGTTTGTGAATATAATCTTATTGTATATATATGCACTTTAATAAATTATGACTATTGCTGAAATCAGAATAGATACATAATTTCATAATATGCTGAAAACGTTAAACATGACACCATTTAATGTACATATAGAAGTGCAATGGCGCCATTTTAAGCGATTGCTATAGAGGCATAACCCTGCAGTACGTCTACAATTGAAATATATTATAATATACCTACTACCTATCTATATAATTTATTGAATAGTGCACGCATATATTGACCAATTTGAAATAAATGTGTAGGTATATATATCCATATGAGTTTTATGATATGTACCTAAATATATGTAGGTATATATATATATACATACAATATTAGTTATAAACCCAGACTTTACTCAGGAAATATTAAGCAAACATTGAAACATTTTATACTATGTCATATCGGTATGTATCTCGATTTCAGTGTACCTCAGTTCACGGGCAAATCGTCATCGGTGTTTGCTTTGTAAACTAATTCGACCAAGATGGGGAATTCGATCACATAAAGCACTTGATATTTTTTCGGACTTGGTTCAAACTACTCTCCTAACTTTCCTGATATCTCTAAGAACAGTCTCTGAAACTTTCATAGAAGTCGGCCCAGTAGTTTTTGAGTCTATATAATATAAGCTATACAAACATGCGGAAATTGTCTTTTGTTGTAGGCAAATTTTAACATAACAATAACATACGGATTAAATAACTTTTTTTTTTTTTAAGTTGAAAAAATTATAACATAGGTATTATATTCTTATTTATTTCATTACATGAAAAAATTCAGGTAAACATCGATTTTTTATTATTGATAATAAATAAATTTGAAGACATTTCATTCCAATCCAGATGTGCATGGTATTATGGATATTATAGATTATACATTTTTTAGTAAATGTATTGTTGACGAAGTTGTTCTGAGAAAATTATCTGCTATTGTTTTTGATTAGCTTTGATTTGTAAAATATGTTTCTGTGTGACTAAAATGTGCATATCTATATGCATTATTCGTGTTAACTATATTTATATATTAAATGTACATATTCATCTCTTGATTGTTAATAGATGATTGGCTTTATTCTAATGAATACAAATAAATATAATATCTACGATCTAAATTAATTTACATCGTTCGATTACGGTTATGTCGATATCATAATAACTAACGGTCGACCACCAACCGGACGTGATCGAGTGGGGGCGTGAGAACTCCTGCATTGGTGTGTTCGACGAAATCGTCGTCCGCAGACGTCTCGGTTACAAAATGTAATTCAACAATATAATAATATGTACATAGTACGTACTAAGAGTAGATTGACCGCATCGTCACCGCTGCACCCCCTCGCTGCAGCTGGTGCGCGTGCACACACGCATTATAGTATTATACTCGTATTATAAATACAAACGAAAATACGGTATTATATAATACGCGTCATACGCTCTACCGTTACAACAACTTTTATTATTATATTGTCCATTGGTGGTGGTATATCAATTCCGCAAGCGTACGACCCGTATTATAGTTGCAACAGTCTGCCGGAAAACCGATCGGTTATCGAGCCACGTCCCTCTAATATATATATTTACATTTAAACGAGATTTCCGCCGACGTCGGTCCAACTCGATGTAATTATTATTATTACTCCTAGAGTAGCCGGTCCCCTTTCGGCGGGTCCCTTTAGCGGTAATACATCGTATATTATATATATATATATACGAATGCTTTGTTGCCCGTCGATATCCGGTGGCCTGTGCGTGAAACGAATTCGACCGACGGACGTCCGGTCACTCGTGAAAACACGTCCGATGCGATTTTCCGAAGCATCGGTTTTCACGGTCCGAAACCTCGCGCGCGTGCGCCTTATAATAATAATTATAATGTAACTCGACGATTTTGCCGTGGAGCACCCGTCGTATATATATATATGTTATTTATATATGACATCACGTCCGTATACGGTTTAATGTCGTGTTCCGCTCGAAACGGTAGGACCACTCGATTTTCAGGACAAACGTATTATTATTATTACGACACTAATTCGTTCGTCCCTCGCTGGTAGTTCGATTTGGAAATTATATACAAAACTTAGAAGATGCGCATAGCAATTATAGCAGTCTAAACGTAGGTACTCCAAAAAGACGAAACGCTTTCAAACGCACACGAAAACTCTCTTCCACAATATGTAGGTGTTATATTTGTAGGTATTTTTGTTTACATTCTGTAGAATGTAAATTGTGACATGTCACAATGGAAGAACTTTTTATCGTCATATATACACAAACCGTTGACACTACGCTATATGTTTCTTAAATTCATTTTAAATACGTATATGATCTAATGATACCTATTTTTATCTTTTTTCAAACAAACATATAAGTCTCATCATTAGACTACAACAATTGTTGCAGGCTTAAAAATAACTAGGGCCTGAATTTAAAAGGGATTTAAACTATTCAAAAATAACTAAAAGTTCCCTAAAAACTGCCTTTTAAAAGCAATAATGTCTTAAAAAATGATCAATATTTATTATTTTATAGGAATGTAACTATACAAATGATATAGGAAACTGATGGTTGAACTTTTGGATTTTTTAATACTTTTTTAACTTAAATAAACTATAAAAATAGTCAACAATAATAAAAAAAAAAAAACACCAAACTTATGCACGCACAAAAAATTTTAAGTACCTATGCTGGGAATAAATACGATATCAATGTTTTTTCCAACTGACCAATGTATAAATAAAATTAGTTATTTGTTTAAATAAGATACCACACCCGATAATCACTGGAGATAAAGACGTTATCACATTCACGTATATATAGGTAATATTAAAATAACTATAAAACAATAATTTTACGAAAACTGCAATATTTTTTTTTTAGTACCTACCTATAATGTTTTGAATTTCCTAATTTATAGTAAAAACGTGTAAAATGTCATATTATGTCAATCAACAATTACTAATGTCAGTTATTTTTCATTTCAATTTACAGAGTACTAAAAGTAATACCTCTCTAAACGACTAAACTTATTGTTATTATAGTATTATTATAAATGCATATGGTACGTGAGCCTATACAAATTATTATTTAGTATAAACGAATAAAATAGATACACATCACACAAATTGTTACACATTATACAATCGATTAAACAAAACGAATTGGAAATATACAAATTAGCAAAATATATTAATCCATACTACTGTGAATATTCCATACATGTTCATTTGGCTGTGATTTTTAATTCCATTATTCAAATGATATTTGATTCTGTATAAATATATAACATATTATTATAAATAAATAAATCATATAATATTTTATCAAACTTAGATAGTTAAATAAATTAATTTGTTTTAAATACAATGTGTATAATACGTAATTTTGACTACTCAATATGATAAGCACTATCTATATTAGAAAAAAACATTAGCGTAATTAACATAATACCTAGTTTATTTGCAAATAAAGAAAAATTAAATCAATTTATTATTATACACAATAATATAGAAATAACTTAAAAATTATTTTAATTATTTTAACTATTTACCGATTTAAATTCTAACAGTTAAACCATTATCATATCGCAGAATAAGTTCGAACTTGCCACGAAGTATATAAAAAGACACAAAATATTCAAACATTTTTTACATGATTTACAAAAACTAATAGGTTTTTGATGTAATTTCTATATATGTTGATTAAAAATAAGTTATCTATTATGGACATTTTTTTTCTCTACATTTCGTATTCACAATTAAAACTAAATATTATACCTATTGACCATTATTCTTATTTTGTTTATTGTGTGTCGCCATAACTCAAAGGTTGAGAAACACTGAGTTAAACATTAAAAAGTATTATGTCACATAAATTTTAAGTTATAACTACTGTTACATGTGTTATACATGTACGATGCACATTATGATAATATACTATTCACGAAACACATGTTTTAGTTTTGGTGAGAATATTTGGTTGTTACGCACATTCAATATATTATTAAGACAGATTATACTTTTGGCGTGTACATTGCGCAGTGTATTTAAGTATACCTATTGACCGCATGCAGTGATATGATATAATTGAATATTTTTGTCGGTAGATAAACTTTTTAGAACCGATCGAAATTCTCATGCAAGTTCCCAGACAGACAGACCGTTTAAGGTATTATATGACCGTGTATTTACTGCAAACAACCTTTTCGAAACATTCTGTTTCCGCGTGTTTAAACGTTTAGGCCGTTTTGGGAGGGAGTCGGTATAGGTAGGTATATTAGGTATAGAATATAGTTCTCACCGATAAGACCTGGCACATTGATGTCTCCAACATGATTTATGAGATAAGCGCGCGGAAAAAAAAAAGAAAAACAAATTGCCACCGAATATCAACCACGTGTCTGTGAACACAGATCGTTGTCTATATATATATGTATATATATACTCACACAAACGTATTTAAGTCGTATACGTTTCGGATGGAGTGATTTGGTCACGTTTTTTTTCCCTCCCCCGCGCTCTGCACCCTCGACCCACAAACCGGTGTATTCCGTAACTTCCTGTAAGCCGATCTCGTGACCCATCAGCCGCCCGTCGTCGGGATTTGTATCCCTAAGAAACATACGAGCATATATATATAATATACGCGTGCGCGTCTTCGATAGTAATATGGAAGAAGTATATATATATATATACTATACACATGCAAGTATATATAGCGGTAATAGTACTTACTTGTCGTCGATATATTTTATCGTCGTGGGGGTTGGGCGCGAGAAAAACGAGACGAGCACCGCTAATAGTCGGTCGATTATACGTGTTAAAACAGCTGTTTACAACTTGTAAGCCGATAAATCACTCCGACAACGACCGGAGAAACGCATCGTGAGTGTGTGTGTGTGTGTGAGTTTCTTCCCCTCCATCAGCCCATGTCCGATCGCAGTTTGTCACAAATCATATCGTACACTTCGGTGGCGCGCGTTGAGAATATCACACATATATATATATATATAATATATTATGTATATGCGTATGTGATGTGTGAGAGAATCGAGAGAGAGAGAGAGAGTGACAGAGAGCGAGGAAACGATTCGAAGATGTAATTTACACGGATACGAAAATAGCCGCGGTCGTTATTTGGCGAACCTAGTGGATTTTGGTACGTGACTCTAAGCCGGTTCACCCGGAGACGAGCACATAACTCAAGAGTCTAATAAAGTCTATAATATACGCGCGTGTGTGCGTGCTCAATGTGTTATTCTCTATACACATAATAAAATGTTTTATATGTGTACATATTATAATTAATAAGTACCAACTATCGTCTAATACCGAATATTATGCATTTCGTTTGATTATTGTAGATCCGATAAAACTATTGCTAAACACGAGTATAAAATATACCTCGTTACCTAATTAGTATATACCTATACTAATTATTAGCTATACTTAACTCGGCGAGTTCAAATTCGAATAGCTCAAATAATAAGGAAAAAAAAATTTACAGTTAAATAATAATAGGTATTTATAAAATTATAGTGAGGAGTTTGATTTTTATTTATTTTGTGTGAGATGATAAATCGTGTAGTATAGCGTACGTGCTTATTAACTTATGTTGATTTGTTCTATAAGGTCTGTCTTATTAGGTTTAGTATAGTCCATATAAGTACTAATGTTTCCGTTAGAATGACTAAGTTTTTCGTTAAAGTGTTATAAGCTACAACAAGTACAAAAACGAGTAAAACTATATTTTAAATGGAAATACAATTTAAAGCGTTTGTTATTTAATAAAAAAAAAATTGACTACCTACGTTTTCAGTAGATAATATATGTATTATTATTTATATTTCTTACCTATATATATTATTACGAAATATCACAGTTCAACTGTACATTAAGTATGAGCTGCCATGTTTAATTTAATTTTTTTGTTAACACACATACCTGATGCTTGTAAAATATTACTATTGATAAACATGTCATCCTTTGACATTTTTTTTTTTTTTTTTTTTATTATGAATGATGTTCGATGTCTAATAGATTAGAATATGTTGAAGTGGGCCAACAAATAAATGTATGAGAAATATTATCGTATGCGTGTTGTTTCGTGTATACTATCAATAAATTGAGTGCAAAGAAACGCAAACAAATACTTCAATCGTTACCTATTATATACAGCAGGGAACATACATAGAAAAAAAACTACTGATTGTGAAATCGATATACCTAGTTGACTACGTTTGAATAACTACGTCTATTTAACTTGTGTCACATATTGAATAACTGTTATTAGAGTATAATGTAAAATATGATTCCAGTGTGGGCAGAGACGGGAGACTTCCGTGATAACAATCATCATGGCCTTTCTACGGATCATACGTCACAGCTTAACTTTGGTTCATCCAGAAGTAGAAACCGTGACAGAAAAGGTGAGTTATTTACATGATTTATATTATAATAAATTATAGTTGACAATCGAACCAACAAACTAAATGGTTTTCAAACATAATTTTATACGCTGCATACCTGTAAATTATATTGGTATGGATATAAATATGAATTAACATATTATGTTAGATACAAAACGTTTCGATTTCAAATTTCAAAATATGATATTAAGTATAATAAAAAGCAAAATTTGCTTGCAGGGCGAGTGGATACGATTGGTGCTACTGGTATAAAAACTGAGGGTATAGACACGGGAGTTGGCGTGGTCGCCGACGACGGTAAAGACGCAAACATTAAAAATAACAAAAACACGAAAAGACAGAGGAGGCAAAGGACTCATTTCACTTCGCAACAGCTCCAGGAACTAGAGGCCACTTTCACCAGGAACCGGTATCCGGACATGAGCACCAGGGAAGAGATAGCCATGTGGACGAACCTCACCGAGGCCAGAGTCAGGGTGAGTACCTTATTGTGTTTATTGTAATATTATTATATGTGCCTTGCCCCAAAATTTTTTTTTTATCCGTCATCATTAGAAAGAAATTAGACATCATAAGGTCATTGAGAGTTTTTTCACTTTCTGTTTAACATCAACGTATAAATGATTATTTTTATCATCATCCGACTGGTTATTGGATTTGCACAGGGCTCAGTGCGTCAACGTTTTCGGATCCCTAACAATCCCGGGGATTGTCCCTTTTATGGTGGCGGGGAACGAGGGTATGTGGAGAATAAAATGAGTAACCGATTGACAAAAAAAAAAAAAAAAAATAAAATAAAATAAAACCCGCGGACAAAGTCACCCATTTACTGGCGGAAAGCGAGGGGATCGCTACAGGGATAATCCTTTTTGGTTTATATTAATACTGATGTACACTATGCGTTTAAATCTGGCGTGTCCGAACGTTGTCAGTTTTTCAGTCTGTGTTCTGAACCCTGTTTTAGTATTCATGTCCAGAACGCAGAGAAACGTTGGTTTTATATACAAGGGCCAATATAGGGCGGTTTTGTGTTTTACCCCAAATCACGAATCCTTTTAGTATTTAATTTCGTTTATTTCGATTAGTAATAGTATATTATGTAGACGATTTACTATTCAATTTAATTGAAAATTAATTCTGATCGTTTAATCTTTTAAACACTGTTATTTATATACCTAATGTAAAATAAAACTATTTTCCAACTCGTATAGTATACTGACATCGAAAGTTTTTTAATAAAAATAGTTATAACAATTGCATATATTATTATTTCTTGTAATATTTTAACTGAAAAATATATTTCAAATGAAATTATATTATGTTTACAATATCATTACTCGACATTTACTTAAAAATAGATAGTTTAAATGACGAATAGTATAATAATTACTGATTAATGAATATTAACCAATACAAAATTACATATTTATTACAGTTTCAATTTGAATTATAAATAGAACTGTGTTATAGATAACTTATACAATACATGTTATATATATAAGCACTTAATGATTGTTCTGTGGATTACATTTGTCACAATGGCATTATAAAATGCTCACTGCAATTTCACATCTAGTTTCTCTTCATATTCAGTCAATTACTTTATAAAATTTAAAATAAATATACCTATTGTCATAACAATATATCAAATAATATATATATATATATTATGATTTGTTCATTTTAGATAATTATAAAAGTTTGATTGTTTCAAGCATCTAATAATTATTATGCGTGAACCGTTGATATATGCAATATGGTTTATTGAACCGTGATCAGGATTTACTGATATTATATAAAACACACATACTGACTGAAATTAATCTTTAAATGCACTCGCGGTCACCGCGATAACGATGATATTATTGGCATTTTACACGGGACTTAGGTTTGAATTTGCGTTCGCCGCTATAGGTTTATCCTAGATTACCGGATGTAATTAGTCGGCAAAATACCGTCGATAGTCGTTATTTGCGCACCGTGGAAATGGACACCGGCTAGGTATTATATTATATACATATATTACGTATATTATGTATGGCGTCGGTATATGCGCAACCGTCCAATTATAAATGTTATAATATACATTTGTATTTACATTGAAAATCCCAGGTTGACGAGAGAGAGGATGATGAAAATGTCTGTGACTTTGTGCGTATGAGTTTTTACAACCCTGACAGTGCCTCCCTCTGTTCGCCCTCTCCTCGCCACATCAATAAAAGCGACCGACCGAGCCAGACGTTCAACGTAGTTATTCAGAATTTATCGATATATATGAAAAATTAGGAATTAAAATATCTACCGTTGTTGTAGGTACACACCCACACTAAAACTCAAAAATATACATATACACGTATATATTATACATAGGTAAAGCTCGCACGCGTTATCCCTCTGACGTTGGTAACGGACGACCGGGGGGGTGGGGTTGACAATCCGGATTTTTCGTCCGCCATTTTGTGTTCCCGGTTGATATACGGTCACCGGGTTGGACTTCAACAGAGATTATTGTTTTTATATGACCCGTATTTATGTATAAGCCCATCGAGCGGGACGCATAAATATGGCTTTTTAACACGTTTAACGAGTACCACCGCCGCTGAGTTTGGGTAATTAAATTTTATTTCCCCGAACCGCATTGACGTAAGCTTTCTCGCACATTCCGTACATTCCGCACGATCGGTGGTGGTTATTCGAGACCAGTGTTTTGGAAGCTTATCATAATCATTCCTAATAGACTCGCTCGCTGGGTGTCATTTATTATATAGATTTACGATAATATTATAATGTTTTATAACATAATACATATCTATGTATATTTAATATGATTTATGATCTCGTAAACACCTGGGTATTATTAATAAACACAGATTCGCTTTCTTTATATAAAGGCATTAGCAAAAGGGATTTTCAAAAAGGTATCAGTCGCATTAACACACTATTTAGTATTGTTTCAATTAGTGATTAAAATCGTACTTCATCCAAGGTCCAAGATTATACTCGAAAGTATAGGTACTCTAAACATGTAGGTACCTATATACGATGATCCGATTAATATAAACACATGTAAAACTATAAGTCAGCTATCGTCTGAAGAGTGTGGTTGTGCGTTAATTGAGCTTATTATAAGCTGTATGTAAAATATCAATATTTAGGTATTATAACTTTGAAGTTGTTCTTCTGTAGTATTTTTAACGATGTAGTATAGTAATTATATGAATTAAGAGAAAACGATTAATTACTAAGATTCGAATAATAATAAATATATTAATAGTTTGGTAGTTGTTAAAATATTTTTACAAAAAAAAAAAAAATAAAATAAAAATACAATTTAATTATGCAGCAACATTTATTGGTTCTAGACAGTTGAAAAATAATAAAACGTTTATTACACATACGTATATAATATATAATTATACTGCAATAAACATATTATACTTAACTGATATCTTAATTAATAACGCATAGTAATATAGACAAAAATAAAAACTGTAGGCATATACTTTTAAATTTATAAGCTTTTCATTTTCTTTTTATTAACTCGAGTATTGAAGTTGCAATATTAAATATTAATATAACAACTAAACATATTTAAATTAAATATTTATTAAAAGTACGAGCCCGTGTATATAATGTATATTTGTTCATTTAGTTTTTGAACATAGTTTTTAAAAAAGTGTTTATATTTTTAAACACCAAAGGTTTGGTATACTAAAAAATGTTAGAGAATAACAAAGCTATTTAGCCGAACACATTTGTAACTCTTTCATATGTGTAACAAACACAAATATTGGTCGTTTTTGACCGCGTTCTTTACAAAAAAAAAAAAAAAAAAAGAAACAAAAATACTACTCAATAAATACTCTAATCAGTCGGTCGTTTTCAACAAGAGAGTCAACACGCCAACGACACGTAATCGTTTGTTGTTATCTGTTAAATAAGAGGGCAGATATGATGACAAATAATGGAAAGAAAAAAAAACGTGTTCTAGTGTCGTGTTTTACAACTTGGTAAATACTAACGCGGGTATACCACTCGTCGTTTTCTATCTACAAACACACACCAGTTTCATGCACTTATCTTGTTTATACTGGTACTTGATAAAGTTATAAAATTGTTTGTAAATTTAATCATAAAAAATGTATGTATATTAGGCAATATTGTTAAAAATGCGCGTGATTCTATATTTTAAATTATGATTCATTGTAATTTAGTCCAAGAGAGAGAAAAAAAAATAACAAAAATACAAAAAAAAATACAAGCGAGGGAAGAGAATTTCCGAGTGGTTTAGTTAAATAAAAAAAAAAATGAATAAAAACGTTTGCGGGAAAAGAGAAGATTTATGTGATAGAAAGAACAGGCCACCTTCACTTGACGTGATTTATAACCGAAAACGCCATTTTGAAAAGCAAAACCGTCCATTTCAGATGGAAATTAAAAATATATAAATAAAAACAAACCTCTTAGATTCGTGAATTCCATGAGTATTCACAAACAACACTATAAATAAGTTCTTAGAAGAACGTCCAAAAGCTAAATACGATAAAGATATTCTGACATTTTTAATTTATATTTTATTTTGTCGATACGTGTTTTTAATAGAATGCTTAATCAATCAACGGCATCGTTTCAGAAATTTTACAAGATGTAAAATTAATTTTCTATTTAGCAACATTATTTAAGTATCACTACGAAAATTCTTTTAAAATTTTATTGGAGAGTGGCGACTGATAGTAAATCGTGATTAACGTAAAAAATAATACTGTTTCAATATCGAAATTTATGAAATTAATATAATAAATAAATAATTTTATGATATGAAGAAAATCAAGATGTGTCTTCCGTTTAATATTTGTGATAAATATTTTTTTTAAATATCTTTAAAAAATGCATATTTTGTTTATAAAACATTATAAACCTATTTTAAAATAAGTATATTATTCTATGATAGAGGTAGTGATACCTTTTGTCAAATGCAAAATTTGAAATTCAATTTTTGAAATATGTTCGCGTGTCAAAAAACGTGAAATTATATATTACTTGGTGTGCCATAGGTTTACCACCCCTGTCCTATGAAAGTATATATTAAATATTAATATTGTCATGCATTCAACACAATATGTAGATTAGTATTTAAAATTATATAAAACATAATTATTTATAAATATATAGGGCAAAAGTGCGTGCTTAATGTATATATCTACTAATCTAAACATGGTAAATAAGCACCATACATACACATATACTTGTATAGAATATTATGTATGCGCAGTTGCCTTTGATCATGATCATAATCTATCATCATAACATAATACAGTTAGACGTAAATGAGAGTTATGCCCAATAATATAATACAAACAAATTAGCTTTATTGACGTTATCAATTGAAATTATTTATATATGTATATAGTTTTCGTATATTGACCGGGCGAGTGTTCAAACATATTTGTATCGTAATTTTATCCTCCGGGGAAAACAGACCGAAAACAAAAACCAATAATAGCAGGGCCCCAGTTCTTCGCCGGGAAGACACTTGAGATGCGACGAAAGGGACACAGTTTACAGAGGGGAATCCGCGGTGGTATGTGCAGTAATCAAAGCACACACGGGATTACCACACACGGACAGGGAGCTCGCGGATTAGAATAGCTGCGAAGGTCGCGTGGCCCAGGGGTCCGACTGCAAGTTTTGGTTTTGACGAATGACTTCGCTTATGGTCGCGGACAAGTTCAATTAAGTCGGATTCAGTTCTCTCTCCCCTATATCTCTTTGACTCTCTCTCCATCTTTCCTCCACGGGGGTGCCGATTTTATTGGTATTCACGGCGAAGCACTGCCACCCCCTTCTCTCATCATATCGACCCCCGCCATCTCGTAGGATCATATGCTTAAGTTGCCGAAACACAATAAAACACGGGGACAAACCCCCTGTATGTATACTCTATATACTGCAGTAACCGTTGTTTTATTGTGCCCAGAAATCCCCATTATATTATTAAATCGATTTCACAACCCTGCGATTTCCAAAGACCAAACTCCGACCGTCTTTTCGGTTATCAAAATAGTATTACTATATTCTCTTTATACAGTAAAAAGAAAACCAAATAAAAACAAATAATTTTATTTTTAAATTCATCGTCAATATTTTTTGTTAATCTTGGACTTAATAATTATGATTGTAGTTGTTTCGAGTAATATTATCATCTAAGTATGCAGATATGTATTATATTTATATTTTATATGTTATAATATATTTATATATTTACAAGTACCTCAACGTCTTCTACTTATTACAGTTTGTTTGCTGTGAATAGAGTAATTTTTTAAGTGTTTTTTTTTTTTTTTTATCATTTATTTGAATATATAAGTTATCTTTTTGTTTTGTAGCTTTTTCGACTTTTTATTTATCATAAATAAATTATTGTACACAATAATACATTGGCAAATGCAAATTTAGTTAGTTGCCGATAACAAAATATTGTAAACTAAAATTTAGGATTAATATTATATTTAACAGAGACTTATTTATAACTTTATAAGATTCTAGTGGTGTGTTAATACCTATTTTTTTTAAATTTCAAATAGAGCTCCTATCAAGTGTAAATTTTCAATTTTTTTAAGTTATTTAAATATATTCAAATAAATAGTTCGTTTACCGATTTATACCGAAGAAATTCTTTTTAGCATTTCGATCACCATTTAAATGTATTTAAAAATATACAAAAATAATTTAACATATTATACAATATATATATATATATCATATTGTCATGAAAAATTAACTTATTAATTAAATGTTACTATGTATTTTACTAACAAGTAACAGAAACATATTTTTTAAAATTCAATTTGAATCCACAGAGGCTACTATTAAGTAGTTGTTAAAAATCTATCTGTATTAAACTTAAGTAGGTATCTATATATTGTTTCTGTTTTAAATTATATTGTTTTGTAACATAGTAAAGATTGATTTCGATCTGACTGAATTATACAGATACCGCGTTATTTGAAAAAGTCTTCCGATAAAGTCGGATACGCTTATACAGACTTATAGTTTACACCAAAAATGTAATATTATTGAGTTATAGCTATATAGCAAAATGATATTATATACCTAATAAAATAATCACAGAAATGTACATTTTCGAAGGATCGTTTGAATTATATTTTTCTCGCTATACGTCGTCATCAATTAGATACTCATTGTTGGATGGTATCGAAAAAAAAAACCCTATTAAATTGTGCGTGAAAAAATGAACCCCATGTATAAATGTATAATATTTATATTTCATCCGTGTGATATTATCAAACTTTTTACGAAATTGATATCCATTTCATGAACTTTGATCATCGGTGGTTTCAGGCTTATATAAAGAATACCTACAAATTGTGTCCATTTCGTGAAATTAAAATAATTATTTTACACGTGGGTAATGTAATTTTTATTTTCTATTTCTATTGTTATTATTATGTGTACAACTGTTCGTGTAGTGGTCATTGGAAAATACTTTAGAATAGACATTTTATATTAAAGACGTGATCTATGTTGGCCACTATATATAATAAATTGTCAAATTATCTTGTGATTTGAAATTTACAACGATAAACAGAACACAAGCATCAGACGAATAATTAATATATATTTAATTTTAGTGAATTATAAAATGTAATTTGATTTTTTCACGCAATTTTCGTGTTTTTTTTTTTTTTTTAACCGTTTAAATAAATCTACGTCTTAAACAAGACTTACCATTTACAAAAATAATAACTTCAAATGACACTGTGGATATAATGATATTTTATTATACACGGTCCGTCGCCCCGGTTTCGTGCGTCGGCGAAAAACGAGCGGCGCACCTCGGTGGTCGCGCGCGCGCTCCACCGCGGATTACTCGGCCGTTGTTAATCGATCAGCACTCGGCGGCACTAGCTTACACACACACCCACAAACAAACAAACGTATATAATGAATATACTATACACATGTGTGTACGCGAATATATTCCTTCGTACAGTGTTCTGTTGGCAAGTAATTTAATGCACAGAGTGATTCGTCTATAGCAAGCTCATCCGTTTATTAAATTGTGTGTTTCTTTTAAATTTTTTAAACATACCTATATAAAGATCCAATTTTTTGTTTTTTGGAAATTTTTTTATATTAATCAAGGAGAGTGACCTATAATGATGTAATATTGGTTCTATTATTCATTATAATATACCTATCATTTCTACAAATTATAAATTTTAATAGATTAATTATTTTGTTTTATAATATAATTACTACAATTGAATCTATATTATTATCATTAGTACCTACACAAATGTAAATGATTCAAAAACTACTCGTTCTTTTCTGATTTTGATACGACAACGAGGATAATCATTCACGAAATTATTTGAAATAGAAAACGAGAATCGTCATTTGAAAAAACAGAAGTTTATATCTCCATAAGACACTCCTTATAAGTAATACAACATAATATCAAGAACATTGAAATATCGTTTTTAAATATATATATTTGAAAATTCCGAAAATCAGATTTTAAATGACTATGCACTATTATATTCAGTAATAGAAAAAGGGTTTGAGCTCACTGGGCGAATCACTCTGTACATCGCGAGGGATGAGCTCCGGGCCGTGGTCCCTCTCACCACCACCCCTAAACAGCAAAAGAATCAATTTATGACCTGGCGAGATTTTAAAACGTGTACCGTATGTATATATGTATAATATTATAATATGTGCATATATTTTATACCGACCACCGATCCGCCGAACGTTATTACAATCGTTTTTCCAATATTTTATTTCCCATATAATACTATATATTCCGCATCCCTCACCCCCCAATATACTGTTATCATTATATGTGTACACGTGCCGGCATTTATGTGTACACACGCGCGTTACATTGTTATTTATATATTTATTGTGTGTATATTATTATTTATATTCCGCGCGCGCATTAATACGCTAAATCCGTTTAAATTAACGCATTATACCCTCCGCGCCGTACGTACATTACGATAAATACCGTTTGATATTACTATTTCTGGCAATGTGTTATTGACTCGTGTAATCCGATGTAATGAAAAATTGCCCATATCGACGGGAGGCAAATATATACTTACAATAACGTATCGTCATCATATATATATGGTATTGTCACACGCGATTTTAAATTCGAATCGAACAGAAAAGTCCGTTCGACTGTGAACTATGATCCGGAAGACAACGCGTCTACAGCTTTGTTGTATATCGTGTATTTATGATATACATATTTGAGATTTTGAGTGGTGCGAAGAATGTACGCCTTATTGATTTTAAAACCATGTGGTTTTGTTTGTGTGACGTCACTTTAAGTGATAGTAAGTTATAGATAAATAATAAATATGCTTTAATAATATGAAGCTTTAGAGGTGAATTCTGGTAGAAAAAAAAATGGACCAAATAGGTATTTTAGGGGGTCGAAATAAAATATATGACTGATTTCAAAACAATCTCGAATAAAAAGAAATTATAGGTAACCATGCGCACTGCTCTGCCATACATTATAATATTTGGTAGTTGGACGACGCTTTGTACGATCACATAGGAAAAAGTTCAAAGTGAGGACACGCAGGTTGTAGTACAGCTATTTTAAGTAGAACAAGACATAGTATATAATATTTTATCATAATTATTATTACGAATTTAAACAGGT
>VUJU01000250.1:78969-134555 GCA_009835225.1 Aphis craccivora
TTTTATAGGAAATTAGCGAGTTTTCTCGTATTGCTTTTAAAAATATACTATAATTATATTGTATGTAGGTACATAAATGCGATGTATTAGTCTTTAAAAAAAATATATATATATATTCATGGGAGGAGGGAGTAGATGGATATGACACCCAAAATCCACTCGCATAATCCTCACGCCTGCACTGATCTACACAACAGAATATTTATTTTATTTTATTTATTACATATTATAATCATAATATAATAATCTACGAAACTGGTGGTGACACGTAGAATTTACACGGATTTGTGCATTGCTCAGCGACTATTTTAAACAATCAAAATAAATACGCTGAATAACATTTTTCGCGATATGTTACCGTGATCATATTATTATTATTATTATTATTATTATGATATTTAAAACACGTACTGCTCGTCATGGAATATTCTGACGTATAACGGCGTGAACTCGTCGTTCAGCGGCCTATACATTTTATAATATAATATATAAAACGGTATTCCTAATAATATTATACTATATTCTATCAACCGTATAATATAATATATAATATTACACTGTATTATTATACGCATCGGGCGTCGGAGTATTCACCCGCGACTGCTGCGGCGGACACGCGGGGTGTACCCTACGACCACCCTGCGACCATCAACCATCATCATCGCGCCGTCGTCATCTATACATTATTATTATTGTGTATATATATATATATATATATTATATGCTCGGTCGGGAGTGCGCGGCGGGGAGGTAATAAAGATTAACGAGCTTTCTGATTGATGCTGACAACGCCGGGCGGCCCGTCGTAGGCTCGTTATTTACCGCCGTCGTCGGATGCTGTGGCTGCAGCGTCGCCGCGCTCTGCGGTCCCATCCTTCCGCGGCGGCGTCGGCTGCGGTATCCGCGAGCGCGTTACACGGCCGGCCCATCAGGCCCAAGATTAATGACGTTCCGTCGCCGTCGTCGTGGCGGCGGTGCGGTGGGTGCAGGGGAAGCATGGGGTGCAGTGGGTGTGTGTGGGGGGGGCGGAAGTATAACGACGGATCCGCCGCTCCCGCGGTTTTCCCGCGCCGAGCACGTTAAAAGATTTCCAAAACACCGCGGTATCGCGGGTGCCCCGTTCTTCATATACGCGTATATTATATAATAACGTCGCGATGATGTACCCAGCGAATACTTAAGGCCCGCCGAGCCGTCACGCACTAGGTATATATCATAATATATTATAGAGCGGCTGCCGACGGCGACTACTGGATTGCGCCTCTGCCCCCAGCCCATCCGGCCAAAACTAAAAAAATTATTTTTATATCGTACATAATATTATATGTTAAGACCGCGACGGTGACCTAGCGCTTAGCTTGAATAAATTCCGCTGAAATGTAGACGAGCTTAACGAAATCGACGGTTTCAAATCGATTTGGAATAGGTCGAAATCATATTCAATTCGATTGCGCTGTATCCAAAAAAAGCATTTCATTGATTTTAGTAATTTTTTTGAAAATCCGCACTTTTTTGGATTAATAAATTTGACCAAGCTTTCCTTTTATTCAAAAACCCCTAGTTACGAAATTCTGACGAAATCCGTGTGGCCTTTTTGAGTATGTCTCTATAAGATATGTACGATGTAGTGCTATGATATGATGCTAAAAACCATCATATAATTATTATAATGATGAAGAATTTAACGGAAATCGGTATTATTGGTAGAAATAGAAACAAACACTTGAAAAAGTGGTGTTTGATGTAAATCAATATACATTATATTTTATGTATTATAATATACTTTCAACGCCTACCTACGCATATTCCGATCGACGAAGAGCGTTTGCACCTAATTTATTATATTATATTATGCATAGCGACGACCGTGATGGTGTTGTATAATATTTTAATATAGCATAATATTTTCGTTTACACCTGTTGAACCGACCTAAGCATATTTTCTTTGTGAAATCTTTTAGCCACCGAGTTTTATTGTGCGCGAGGGTATTGCATAATCTATCACGCGCATCGTATATTATTATATCGTTGTACGGTAAACTGCAGCTCTTAAGTGCATGATTATCGCGAGTATCGCGTACATGGAAATAATAACGATTCCCGCATAAAATATATAAAAACACGGTAGAATAAATCAAAGAAATTATTAGTCGAGCGCGTCGTGTTTGTATTGTAATTCGTTTTATCCCTTAACCCCGTCGGAGATGGAAACCGTACGGCAGACAGATAAAAATAATAAACGTACGTCAGTTAAACTATATTATATATTATACGTATGCATAATAATAAGACCCGCCTACACATTTGTTATATTCACACTACGGGGACTGAACCCGATTTCGATTCGTCGAAATATACTTAATTAAGGTTTTGATTAGATATTTTCAACTTGAATGTTAAAAGACTTGATATAAAACCACACAAATGAATATACTACATACTATATCTTCTTATAATATTATACAGTTGAATATACATATTGCTAAGTCGTAAACATTAACGTACAAACTACTTAATAATGAGAAGCGACCGACGTAAAAATGATTTTTTAGAACTTATTAAAATTAAAATAACTCGAAAAAAAGCACCGTCTTAAAACTTACTGATTTTTGTATTTTGTTTGTTAAAAACAAAAAAATTAGATAAAATTACATTATTTACTATTGAAACTCATTAAAAATATTCTTATGGTACCCAGGTATGGTTCAAAAACCGGAGGGCCAAGTGGCGGAAACGCGAAAGGAACGCGATGAACGCAGCAGCAGCTGCGGCCGTGGACTTTAAGAACGGGTTCGGAACACAATTCAACGGTCTCATGCAACCATTTACTGATACCGACTCGCTATACAGTACAGCTTACACGTCGTACAATAATTGGGCGACCAAGGTGAGATATTATTTATTATTACAATAGTTGCATTATATCATCAAATTCCGATTTTGGTCCATAATTTTTAGAATTTATGTTTTTGGACGATTTTTAAAATGCATTTTCCCACTCAGTTCAACATCATTGCGACTTTTCACTTTGTATCGAATCTATAATAAACATCGAAACCTATTATTACCGATACACATACCTATACAATCACTAAATACTACATAATCGTAAATAAAAATTACCCCAAACGCACATTACATCCGCGAGTATTCCCTTTAAGTGAACCGGTCTGCACTCTGTTAACCATAATGTTATTATTTTTAATTATCCGTTAAGGCCATACTGATGATGATCAACCTAATTTTAGATTAGATGTGCAAATTATAAATAAAATAAAATTATAGTATACACAATTTTCGACATGCGTTTATATTACAGAAAAATAAAGTATATATAATCGCTTCCATATTATTTTTTTGGTGAAGTGCGTGTTGGAATGAGGCTGAGATAACAAACATTAATTTTTCGTATGTCAATGTGTCTTAGGGATTTGACAATCGCAATGTGTAATTGACTGTGTCGTTTTTCTTGCACGTGTCGGCATGTTTTAGGGGACGGTTTATTGGTGACGAGGAAAGAGAGGGCTGGATTCGTTTTTCCCTACTCTGCCTTGAGTGATTATTATTATTTCGTCTCTTATATATATATTTTAAAGCGAGAGGAAATTTCCATTTCATAACGGAATAAGGTTTCACACTTTTTAATTTCTCTGAAACTAGCACAGGTATACTTTATTTAGATTCTTCCGACACGATGATGCTTTCCTCTGTTTTGTAATCTATATAGTATCTGAGCGTCTCTGAACTAATTGTGATTAGATGGTTACAGAACAATAACTCAAAGTATTTTCGAACATTTACTAAAAAAACAATACGTGTCGCGCAGGTACCGAGCCCGTTGGGATCGAAGACGTTCCCGTGGTCGGTGAACCCGCTGGGCACCGTGAACCATCACCACCACCAGGCGCCGGTCAACTGTTTCAACGCGGCCACTTCGGCGGCCGGGTCCATGTTGCCGACGCCCGCGCCGCAGAACGGACCGCCGTACTGCCCGCCCACGACGCCATACTCGGTGTACCACCACCGGCCGGCCGAGCCGTGCAACGTCATGTCCAGCAGCATCGCCAGTCTCCGGCTCAAGGCCAAACAACACGCGTCCGGGTTCGGCGGTTACCAGCCCGCTGGTTCGCCGGGTTCGCTGCAGGCGCAGGCGCAGGCCAACGGCGGCAACCGGTCGTCGTCGTCGTCGTCGTGTCAGCAACAGTACGGCGGCGGGCAGGGAGCGGGCGGCGGAGGCGGCGGTGGCGGCGGAAATTCCGGAAGCGAAGGCACCCGGACGCCCGTCTGACGTGAAGAGCGGACCGGAGGGAGCGTCCGGTACACGGTTGAAGACCTGTTGGACTTCAAAGAGGAAATGGACGAAGGCGACGGCGGCGGTGGTGGTGGCGGCGGTGCGTCTGCCGCGGGCGGTGCCGACAGCGGTGACGAGGTCGACGGTGACGGTGACGATGACGACGACGAAGACGACGACGACGACGACGACGAAGAGGTGGACACGGGCGTTGACAACCTGACCGTAGATCAACTCCACCACCATCACCATCATCATCATCATCACCAGCAGCAACAGCAGCAACAGCAACTACATCACCATCACCAGCAGCAGCAGCAACAGCAGCAGCAACACCAACCGCAGCAACAGCAGCTGCACGTGGACGGCGGTGGCCGGACCCTCAAGCCGCACGTCGAATTGACGCAAATGCACGCGGCCACCGTGGCCATGCTTTAATCGGCCGTCGTCTGCGTCGTCGCCATCGTTTGTATGTATATTATTGTGTTGTGTACATAATTATTAGCGTATAATATTAAAAAAAAACATTATTAAATACATAGGTTAAGGATTCGTGTCACGACCGGTTTTCCGCTTTTTCCATAACCCGAGAAAATCGGAAAACCCTGTACAGTTATATAAGTGTAAATAATTTACTAGTTTTGTACATATATCGTGTGAGTTGTGTATACGACGCTGTCGTTTCCTCGTCTAGACCCGCCCTCTATACAAACGCCTCTTGTCCCTTTCACCCCCCCCCCATCGAATCGAAACGATTAATCAAAATATTTTCGACATTCGAACGTCAATCGTCCGAGTCTTACGATTTTTTTTTTTTTTTTTGATTTTTTTCACGTTCCGCAGCTCCGAATCTACCCGATAGTCGCAATATACATACGTTGTATTACATTGTTTTATCCTACGCCCCGACCTATCGTTTACTAAATAATGAACATATTTTATAAGACTATCATAATATTATTATAATATACATGTATATATCCGTCGGTCATATTATTATTATTTGTTTCGTGTACGAACGCTATAATATGATATGCGTATATTTGTACAGCGTGTATTTGAATATATAGTTTTTGACTAAATATTATTATTATATTTAACGAACATTATTTACGGCAATAATTGAACCCCCTCCCATTCGTCTAGTCCAATATAATATTATGATAATAATTACAAGTTTTAGTTTTGTAAAATACATAATAATATACAAACTCGCGCATGTACGGTGTATATTATAGTGTTGGTCGGTGTAGTGTTTGTAATATTCGCGTGAACGCGGCTTCGCGGTTGCTGAAACGTTGATTCTCGCCGAGCTTCGGTTGTTTTTCAACGTTGCTGGTAAATAAATATTTTTTCGTTTTGATATTTGCCGAATCGAGTAGGTACCTATGCGTACGTTAATTGTACCTATTCAAATCTTGACACAATTTCAAAACTAGATCTCAGAGCTATAATATTATTTCATCAAAACCGTCAAAATATTCCACGAGTTGGACTTTTCTTGAAATATTATATAGGTAGCATTATAATAGTATAAAAACGTCATTTTCCTCGAAAACTCATTCATGCGCAACATCAAAAAACAATTTATTATAATATAATATTCATATCTACAACAATCGGAAAAACAATTTTTATCATTTACGCGAAACTCGCAGAATTTACTCGAATATTTGAATTGTAAAAAACTACAACGGTAATTAATATGTTTTAATAAAGACGTTATCGATTAATCCGATGTGTATATATAAGCGGATTGTAATAAATAGGTAAATTTTTACCAGTCAAGACCCTTAAAGCTTGTGACAATGTTTTATTATTTTTAAGGAAATATGTGTACCTACATGATTTCTTTTTCGTTCTTGTATAATAAATGTATTTCTAAAATTATTTTAAAGTCAATAACAATTTTAGGGCCGTTCAATATTTATAGTGATATACTTGTATTGTGTACATGTTTTTTTTTTTTTATTATTATTATTTTAATCAATAACATCGTGTATAGAATAATAATATTTCCACATACGCCCTGTATAACCGTTTTGTGTAACGTGTATTTTATATTTAATATATTAAAAAAAAAAAAAAAAAAATACTACTAAATAATTATTATTACATTATTCGTGTAGTTAGGTGAATTTATATATATATTTTTTTTTTGTTCTATGTTTTACTGTAATAATAATGAGTGTTGAAGAAATACAAACATAATAACTTTTGTTTTTTTGAAACGGAACACGCATTCTACTATATATTTTCATCGTCTGCAGTACTGCAATATCCGCGGTGAGTACTAAATACACCTCACGACATTTATATCATCATTAGCTCGACTATATGATGGTATAGAAAGGAGTGCTAGGATACGTGTCAGTATTTAAATTTAATAATCTATAAGAGTCCTCTGATTCCTTATTCCTTATACGGTTTGGAACGCTCGAAGGGGTATTATTATATTCAATATTGCTTGTATTAATTTTTCGATGATGGGACTACAACGACGACGAAAACCATAATTTTAATCCTAGTTTCGTCTGTACTCAATTATGTACCTATTATTAAATGTAAATCACGTGACATAATTTTGTATTGAGTACGTTGTTATCCGAAATGTAATGCAATGTTACATGCATCATCGATATTGGCTCGGACGATAACTACGTGCACGTATACGACCCATACGCGTCACAAAATATAATATATATATTTTATAATATATTATGTGTACCGCGATATTGAAATCCTAAGACCGTCATATTATTGATATTATTATTATTATTCGCCTAATCCTCGACGCGACTTGGATTCCTATTGTTGTATCTGCGTTGTATACTATATATCGTATTATGTGTGTGTGTGTGCGTGTTTACGCGTAATATGTTCGAAAAACATTATTGAAATAAATAACTATTACTTATATTTATATATATATATATTTATGCGCCATGTTTATATAATATATAATAAAAACACGATCGGAAATGGTCGGTGGCTGGGAAAGCGGATTCGTCGTTGAAATTATAATGAAAACACTTTCGGCAATACATGAACGGATCCGCTTGCAGACCCCGCGAACAACCCATATTTAATATTATATATCTATAATAGATCCCTGCAACAATAATAATAACAACAATATATTTTACTCAATACGATATTTTATGCATCGAAAAACGCGAATGCGACAAAAACAAGAATCTTGGAGGTTTTTCTCTATTTTTCTTATCATATTTTTTATTACATAATATGTATATGCGTGTGTTATAAAAGCGTCGACTGCGACACGGAAATGCGCTACAGTATACCACGTATTATATTATATAAATAATGAAAAACTACATCGCTATACATGATGTCGGTTTTATATGTGCGTAAAATGTCGTGCGGAAAGATAAAACGGATAACGTTATCGTTTTTGCATATCCGAAATATATAGATATATTATATATGGTGATATAGCTTATATAGGCAATTCTACAAAATAGGCATAAACGTATATTATATGTTAAATAATAGATAATAACCCGCCGTAGAATATAACATCTGCCGGTAGTTTTATTGAAACAATATTGTACCTACGTCTTATTATTATATAATATATAAAGTATAACAACGAACGTGTTAATAAAGGTAATAAAGGTAATACGCTCGTTGTAATATATCGCACGTTTATTTGAAATAATATAAATGTCACTTAAATTATATAATATACATAATATATAATATAGTTGTCAAGCATTTACACGCAGTGTCATGAATTTTTTCCAACGCTGTCGTTTTATCTAATAGATCATTTATAGGAACACAAAACTACGGTATAGGATACTACGTATATCGTAGTTAATACGAACAATTACCGATGACCCCGAACAAACGAATAAAAGAGTATTACGTCAATGAATAAATTGCACACATCAATAGAAAACGAAGTACGTAGGTTGATGTAAAGGTAAGTGTATAATATGCTAATATGCACGTGTAACTACAATATGTGACAGACCGACTAAGTCGTGATTTGTGAAAACGTATTCGTTAGCTCTAGTGAAATCATTTATCAAAATAGAAAACCGTCCCCAAACACGAAACAATAATCGAAATTAGGAACACTGCGGTATAAACAATAAAATCGTGTGTATAGGCAGTTGTGCGGTACCGCTATGTCATGTCATATGGATGGGTGGTCATATAAGCGGAGCTTAACAACAAGCTCATTTGGAAGGGCGGAAGCCCCGGCTCTATTTTTTTCGTAAACTTTATAGTTTATTCTCTTTATCTGATTAAAACATAACTACAATTGTAGTTGAGCAGTCATTGTACAGTACAGTGTACAGTGTTTGGAAAACTAATTTTATACTCGGGAGAAATTATCAAAAAATGTGTATTAACTAGCTGTAGGTTAATACATAATTATTATTATTGCATTTGAGAACTACTTATTTGTTACGCAATGTTAAAACATTTTACTCTTAATTAATAATTATTTGATTAGGTGCTATACTTGAATGGTAATCTATAAGCTATATGTACACAAATACATTTAATACCACATGATTAAGTATAAGTAAGTAAACCCATTTGGCTTCACACAATTAAGTTCTTAAACAATTAACCTACTCATCCAATAAATAAATCGGAAAACCACACCCCTAACAATCATGATCACCATTACCCTCTGTACAATACTATAATTTTTCAAGTGTCACGTGCATATAATCTCGACTTTCAGAGTCTATAACAACTTTACCATTATTATAGCATGTATTTTGAAATGTTTATGAATATTAGGAACCTATTTAATACCTATAAATAATTATTATTGAAAAATTATATAATTATTTAACATAGATTGAGATGATTTGATAAATATAATTTTTTTTTTTTTTAAATATGGGTAAATATTCTAAAAATGTAAAATTATCATTATTATTATTATTATTATTATTTTTTCTTTTTTATGTAAATATAGTATACTGTTATTTAGATAATTTATGTGTTAACTGTATCATCTAACTGGTAGGTACCTATATAAATACATTTTTAGTTATATTTACACAATACGGGTTATAAACAGTCAACATATGTACAGATGCCTCTAGCATAAAACGATATTACACAGAAGAAGCCGAGTGCACGTATACTATTGTAAAAATGCAATTGATCCTAAATATATATAATTTTTATAATATTATCTATATATATATATATTTATAGGTCAATAGACAGAGAGAAAGACGCAGGTGCAACAGTGCAGTAATGCAGTGGCTCACATTTTGTCGACTTTAAAATTATAATACGATAAACGATACAATTACGTATCCTCACACGAGTTGTTATTACAACTGTATGAAAACTGGAAATTTTACCTTACACACTATAACGCAGAACTACAGCAGTATTATACAATGGCACATTGCAACCTTTGCGACTCAAGTAATATAATATACACTGTTCAAGTGCTTAATTCAATGTACCCACCTGCTATACAGTGCTACGTAATACGTATAATATAATATGTATATACCGTTTCTTATTGTAATTTTTTGTTCAAGAATATCATTTGTATTAAAATAATACAATAGGTTTAATAGATTTTATAGTACAGGCTATAGGTACGTAAGCAATATATTATAAACATTAATGACAGTAATCGTGTAAACTGATTAAAAAATGAAAATGAATCTACTATAGTAATAATACTTAAAAGAACTAAAACATTATTAAAACGATGATTTCAGTCTATTTCTTAACTCATTTATTTTGTACATTATAATGTGTTCATAAGATAGTAGGTATTTCAAATTTGATTTTAGATATTTATCGAATCATCTTACTTATAATGTAAAAGTATACTGAATAATATAATGAATATCCTCATCATTTGGGTGACTTTTTCGGGATCTGGACCTTATCATAGAACAATAATAAAATATGATCATATTATGCTACGTCGTAGTCGTCGTACTGCAGCAGCCGTGTATTTATGATATGTCTTCTTTAATAAAATATACAATAGACTTATATATAAGTCGGACGACAATTGTAGTTAGTGTTGGATTAAAAAGGAGTCAAAACACGCAATATGACGTTTAATACAAATTCAGACTGGATTTAGCTCAAAAAATTAAACAAATTAAAAAGTCAATAAAATAGGTAAATAATATTATATTTGTTTTCAATACATAATATGCATCGATTATTTCGCATCAAAAACAATAATGATGGTAATTTTTTTAACAAAAAAGACGAATAATATTATAATGAACATTGTATACAGACAATTTTACAAATATTCAGTTATTTTTAATTTTTTTATAAGAGGCGTATACTTTTCCTATATGAATATTTATTTTTGTAAACTGTTGCGAATATAATAGTAATAATAATGCTTATGTAGATTATATTAACCATTTAATAAATATGGGAAAAATTCATTTTTAAAATAGATTAAAGACTTATAACATCGTTCTAGTGCGATGCACAGTTTAACATTCGTGGCCGCAGCAGCTCCATACATACATGTAATTACAATATTGTGCATCTTACAAGTTACAATACGAATTAAAATAGAGTAAGTAAGTCGATATTCCGGTTATATTAAACCTATGTATTTTATACTTCTTTCTTTTCTTTTTTCATAGACGTATTACTTAAAACTATTCGTCAATAATACCGTCTCTTTTTTTTTTTTTTTAACATAATATTGGTTTATAGAAATCTGATTTTTAGAAATTTTGAGTGCACTTTAAAGCCATATTTGAATTTTTAAGAATTTTATTCCGTTTTAGAAGTGTTTTATGTTGATATAAACTGTTGTTGTTTAAATGAGAACCACCCTATTTTACTTTACATTATGTAGCAGATTATTTGTATCAAAATGCTAACGTAGTAGGTACCTATCTAAATCAAAATTGAAACGAGTAATATCCGAATTATTAACTATTATTAAAAAAATGAGTGAGTACCTATATTCTTATAGTTACCCTAATCACCATGCTTATAACTAACCGTTCAAATACATAAGTTTAATTATTTTATTAAATATAATTTTCATTTGGAAAAAATATGAGGATTATCAGCTTCTAATAACAAAAAAAAATAAAATGTTTTCCAGCATATTTTTCAAAGACTTACTCGTTATAAACATTTATAAACTATAGGTACCTACCTAGTACCTATTAATAAAAATATCGTGTTATTAGCTGTTTATAATTTACAATTTTTGTTCAAGAAAATAAAATACAAAATTCACTTTTTTGTTTTTTGTTATATACCTTTTAAAATTGTATTAGTATAACTAGATCCGGCTCAATTCAGTAAATAAAGTGAACCTCGTTTCTTCTGGAGTACTCTTGTTAGTAAGGATTACCTAGCCGTTTGAGACGTGTGTGTCTTTAGCTATGAGTGTTTTAAGGTAACATGTTAATTTTAACATGTCATAACTCATAAAATTGTTTAATTAAAAATCGTGTTTCGATGATGATAAGTAAACTGGTTTTTAAAAAACAAAAAAAATTATAATCGATAACATAGCGATTCAAACCGTATTAATATAGCGTATGTATTATATAAAAAAAAATGTTCTAAATTTCTAATTTCTTGGAACTATCCACATCCGGTGGATGTGCTAAAACTAAACCACGTGATTCCATAGGGCCCATAGTTATGGCAACAGTTTGAAACTATACCACTGTGTAACACTTAGACGCATACGTATTTAGTATATACACAAAACTGTATACAACTCTGCGTTATTATAAGGTAATAAGATGGTGTTAGATCACGCACAGCATTAAAACATAATATAACTTATATACATATATAACACAAATATATACATATACCTACTCGCGCCCCCGTTCATTACGGGCCGCCCGACCGTTAATAACGAATTAATGGTGACGCGTCGTTTTGTTTAACACCCCGGCAGCACATTAAATACGTCGGAATAATAATACAACCGTATACCCTTTTTATTATAATATCATTAGCCCGCACGCTCGTACATATATTATTAAACGGCCGATGTGTTTTTTAATGCCTCCGATTTCAATTAAACCTAAATAATAACGCGCGCGTATATACCCATCGAAACGGCGGCAGTGACTTAATAATTAGCGGGTAAATACATTATATTATTACTATTGTGATTATCATTATTGTTTTTTTTTTATTTATCGTATCAACGTGTTTTTTTTTTTTATTTTTATTATTACGGTTTTCGAATCGATTAACTAAATGAAAAAAAAAACGACGACGAAACGAGAGAGAAAGAGAGAGGTCTACACGCATATATAGGTATATATATGTTAAAACGTGCGACAGGACGCGCTCAAAGAAAAAAAAAACAAACAGCTTTCGCGGAATAAGTGAAGGTCTTAGGGCACAGAGGATTTAGCATAAGCCCGTAGTCCCGCAGAATGGTCGTCGTTCGTTTTAAGTAAATTCGCTCGCACCGCAACACTCTGCCAAGAGATTTTTGTTATTATTGTTATTATTATTATTATTATTATTATTATCACTATTGCCGATGAAATCTGTCTTTTCGCAAATGGATCTATTAAAGACCTGTTTTTTTTCTTACCTCGTTATTATAACGCATTTACCCACACCCGTCGTGCGGGGGAAAACGGTAATTATTGCTTGTTATCGGTTATTTTGTTTTGTTTTATTCGCTTTTAAGAACAATCTCAATTTATATCTAATAAGACAAACAGCAATTATATGTAAATAATATTATTTAATTTACGTTGCGCAATAAGATACATAACATATTACACAATTCAATTGTAGTAGATACAGAATGTAACTCATATAATACTTATATTGTCGTGTAAACATAAGTTCCTCTCGGGAAGTCAACGTTTTACACGGATAAGCTAAAATACATTTTTATGTATTCGACACGTCACAATTCACAAAACCTATAAGAATTATAAAAAATACGTATCATCGTGAGATATATATAAAATCCATTAATCAATTTAACTCTTAACGTTTTTATAAATTAAAATTTAAACTGCAAGTAAAATTGAAAATATAACAAGATATTTTTTAATCTTTTTGATTTTATCGAACCAAAATTGTTATTAACTCAAACATATATTTATGTATCACCTATATGATGTAATTTTATTGAAAATTTATTTTACAATTTAAGTGTTTTACCATAGATACGTGTATTTGTATATTTTTACCGTTTACGTGGTTCAGGTATAATACTGTAATGGGAAATTGATTACATTTTTACAATATTGAAACATGGTACGCAACAAAACGGTTTCAAGGAGTTACACTTAGGCAATATATTGACGAATATGATAATTATTTTGGGTGTTCGGGTTAATAATTGTTGTTTTTTAATAGTATTAACTAATCAATATACTTATATACGTGATATAAAAATATATTTGAAAAAAATATTAGTAATATACATACTTAATATTCATGGTTTATGTTGCTTATTATTCAAGTAGTGAAAAAAATACAATAATTTATCTCGAAAAGGCTAATCGTTTTTAACTATATCAAAATAATTTTAATAAAACACTTCTATTCTCATCTACAATTGCAGCTCTTATGATCCATATGTAATATATTATAAAGCACTTATAATACATATATGTGCACAAAAAATTAAAAAATTATCATTTTTTTTTAGTTCCCCCTTCTTTGCTTATAAATGTGATAGTTGATGACACTAATATATTACACGTAGCACTTCAATCAACAGCTTACATTATATCTGAAAACATTAATAGATGTCACATGTATTACAAATATATTAACACGTGGTAAATATTATATAAAACTGTATAATTGATCACCACGTGACAAAAAACTGAGTTTTCAAATAACTTCTTTAAGACGAGGGACACACTTCATCGGTTCGACGATTCCCTGCTGATGGGCTTATGTATTGCGATTATATTTCAAAAACCTATATTATATACGTGTACACGCACATTCGTATGAACATATTTCTTGTTTTTTTTCTTTATCTCTCTCTTTTTTTCCACCCCTCGACCGTAGAATTGATTGTTCCAAAATCCGGGACAACCCGCAGAAGTCAAGAAAATAACAAAATATAAACTGTCTGTGAAAGACATCGCCGCCAGCCCGGCAGGCTCTCGGGTAAAAAGGAAAAACGTCGGGAAAAAAATTATAGAAAATAGCCACGCGGAGGATAAGGGATGTAAAAAGGACGAGGTAATCATTTCGAGAGAAGAAGACGTATATAAAAAAAAAAAAAAAGTAAAATAAAATATATATACGGGCTGGTGGTTGGGGGGCGAGGAGGTTGTGGCGTAGCGAGCCCCTCCGGAGGGGGTACGACGCGGGAGAAGACAAAATGGCGTTTCGGGCGGCATGCGGTGAACGGGGGTGGTTTGGTCGGAGGGGTGGGTCGGCTGGTGGAGGAGTAGTGGGACGACGGGTAGCTTAGGAGATAAAACCGACCGAACAGAAATTGGATTCAATACGAGGGGTGTTACTATAGTTACTGCCGAGGCGGTTTTCCCTTCGAGAAGCTCGCCGCTGCCAGTACGTATATAGATTGTGTATATATTATATATACTTATATTACGACGAGTCCTCTGTGTGTGTATGTGTGTAATGTGTATATATGTATATATTATGTATGCCGCAGGCACAAACGCCGGGCGCCAAAGTCACGGACACGTTTTTTATGATTAGAATACGACGACGCGACGGTCTTTTACACATATATAACATCGTTATTATATTTATTTATTGTTATTATACATTGTTATTTTATCTGTTATTGTGATATTATGATGACTTGTTTAGCCGATATCATATTTACCGGTACATTTCCTATATCCGTTCAAGAACGTTTGCAGTCTTTGGAATTTGTTTTGGTCTGCGGAACAGCGAGCGCTTAAAACAATAAATTGCAGGTCTGCAGCTGCAAGTATTCAAATATATGACTGGGCCAAACTATAACTGCTCTGGTCACCGTAAAACTTTTAATCCGTATTCTCAAACAGACGTCATCTACAGCGATATATTTACATGGTGAGAGGGGATAGATCTTTTTTTTTTTTTTACTGGCATAAAAGTACAATTATGTTGAGTTATATTATGATATTAGTGTCAATTAAGTGGTAATAAAACAACGGAAACACATAATAAAATTATCGTAAATGCTACTCTCTATATAATAATATTGAATATTGATATATTATATATTGAGCGTTGAAAATATTATGGTAGATGCTCATACACTGCTTATTGTTAAATGTGTTTGAAAACCAAAACGTAATTGTCAATAATTATCCTGCTCAACTATAGCCATCTAAATTGGTCTAATACATTTAATAATAAGCGTTTGGTTGCTATTTTAAAGTAATAGTTCGTGAATCTGTAGTATAAATAATAAATATTATTCAGTATTTGAATATTCAACTACCCGTTTAATATTTATTTGTTGTAACACATAAAAAATTCAAAATATACATGGCGAGGGCCTGTATTAAAAGGTATGTTACAACTTATACCAAATATTGTAATATATAATATGTAAATATATTTTTGTTTGGCGTTCTAAATAATTCCAATAATACAACAATAATCAAATTTAAACACTAAAAGATTTTTTTCATTTATTATTGTATTATTTTATTTATTTTATTTTTATTATAGTACTCACTGTATACTCGTATAATAGTACGCTACTTATAACTCAGACGAGTGATTACCTATAAGCTTTTATTGTGATTTTTGTTTAAATTTAAGAATACAAAATAATAGGTATATATTACTAGTTCTGTCACTTTTTTTTTTTTTTTTTGGTTAAAGAAAATAGTTCTATAAATATTATATATGTATCTACTAGATAATATTAACCCTCGATATTTTTAAAAAAAGGTGGCAATGTTGATAGTAAATGTACAACCCCCTCCCCTCACCAGATTACTTAGTTTTTATATATTTTACGCTATTGACTTAGGTTACTATATCAAACTCTAAATTTGTTATTTCGTAATGTTGTATTTTATCGTTTCGGGGTAATCCGAGCGAATAATATTTTGAATGATAACGATTGCCTTGTTTAAATAAGTCGAACGCCCTCGGCGCGGTCGCTCTACTCAATTCAAAGGAATAATTAACACGAATAATTTAGTAAAATGTATTTTCTAAACATTCACCTCAAATATCGATTTCGCGCTTTTATGATAATTTTACGAGTAAGCAGGAATCCCGTACAATATTTTACATATAACATAATTAATAATTATACTGGTAAGCTGCGAAACGAGCTTAAACATTATACAGATGATTGTTCGCTAAATAATTGTCGATTAGTTAACTATAATCGTTTGTTATCGTCATCCCGTCACAACGGGCAATAATTGCTCGGTAAGTCCATAGTATACGTGAAAAGGATAAACATTTTTTAGCCTAAAATGTATTTTATTAACTCATCATATTATGTTTGTATGATGTTTTATTGACTGTTTGTCCCTGTTATATAATATACATAATAAATAGCATATACGGACCGTACAAATGCTTTCATCATAACATAGATACGTCAAAATATCGTTAAAAATGATGACTTACTCGCCGCTACTATAATATAGTATAACACTATTTTTTTTTTCACCGGTTTAAGTAATAAATAATTTAGCAACAAATGCCATCAGTTAAATGGTGTTTACATTTCGTTAACTTACTTGATGCTTAAACTTGTATGAATTGTCTTAAACTATATTTATAGACTATATAGATAATCATTTTTTTTTTTGTCATTTCTCGTTAGATTCAATTGTGATGTCAAGATTTTGAGTTATCTCGGGTCGTATGATCCGAATATCCGTTTTAAGCGTATTTAAAAGGTCTGAAATGATGCGCTCGACGTTGACTCAGAGAAATCTGCCCTGCGTGTTTGGCATATACAAGGGAGTCATCTCAAAGTCATCGGAAATCCCCGAGTGTGGTCAATGATATACCCCACGGCTCACGATGGGTACATAAAAAAACAAAAACTACGACGAACGTAGTTGTGGTGGCGGTCACGGTAAACACAATAACTCCGTCGGCTTACCACCGGGCACAACCAGTACGACGCACCCTGCGCACATACATCATGTATAGAATTCGATATACTCATAAATTAAACGAAAAGTAAATGCACTTGATATCTGTATTTTACGCGGTGAAATTAGTAGGTGGTCATAAAACGAGAAGTTTTCACTCGCTTTTACGACCCCGCAGAACCCTCGTGATATATATATATATATATGATAGAGAGAGTGGGACTATTGCGTAGTGTTCGAAAAAAATGCATACATAGGCCCAGTCGAATGTTGGAGTCGAGAGCGAACGCGGTGTGAGCTAATATAGGTAGGTATATCATAACCGAGAGAGTGCTTTCAGCGCGTAACGAAACGGGGCGGTTAGTGCGCGTGTGTGTTATTTTGTATACACGCTGCGCCGCTACGTCTTGTAAAAGTTTACGGAATGGAATATTTTTTTTCCCCTATTACACCTCATATTATCCGTTTTCGCGAGCGGTATTAAACGCCCAATACTTTTTTTTTTCACCCCGAGCTTTGTGTCTTATCGAATTTGTACTCTGCGCACATAATATACTTATATAACCTATACCCGCGTTCTTCTACGCCGCGACAGTTAAACTATTCTGTAATATTTCTGCGATCGATAGAAATATTATATTCGCCGGAAAATTGACCGCGCACGTTTACAGTAAACCGCGTAGTGACGTAAATATTATCATTTGTACACAATATTATGTAGTATTCTAATAATATGTATAGTAGAATTTTTAGTTTTTTAACACGCCGACTAGTAAAATATATAGATATAAATAAAAAATAAAATTAATATTTTAACACCATTTTCGCTTCCAAATTAAACATTAATAGTACAAAGAATCGTCGGCTAGTACAAGATAAGAATATAACTTATGCAATAAAATTCAACGACTGATTGTTCATCGTAGGTCTAACGAGTTTTTTTTTAACCAGAAACTCAAATCCTTTATTTCTTTCGTCGGTTCAAATAAACCGTTAAACTCAATCTGATCGATGTATAGGTACTTAATTCACTAAGATTTTATTGTTGTCTGTCCTGTTATTATACACGTACTTCGAAGTAATTCGCGATTTTGCTTTTGTTAACATTAAACATTCACTGAAATAATGTTGTCGATATACTTATATTTATTTGCTTATTAAAAATAAACCCACAACCTATCTATATAATGTGTGTTGCCGATTGCCCTAATATTTTATATCTTCTTGATATTTTATTAGATATTCTTTTATGGAGACAATTTTTTTTTCTTGTTTTTTATTGATTAATTCATTAATTGTTATACACTATAATATACATTGCATGATATAACTATGCGTAAGAAACTAAGTACGTTTTTTTTTTTGCTCTGTAGACATATAGTATTAGAACATCATTCAGTTAGCGGCGGCGACTAATTAAAACAGTAATTTATTGAAAAATTGTTCAACGATAGAAATAATGTATAAACACTTAAAATTAAAACACAACGTGTCAACATCATGCTGTAATGTTTTCTACATTAATATAATGTAGTATATGTATATAGGTCAAACGTCAACTCGATAGACAAAAATTAATATGCACACTTGCAAAATGATACGTCTTACGACTTACTGGCACTTGCTGTGCCATTGATTTTATAATTTATTGTTCTGTAATTAATTATATGTCTACGAAAACAATAAGTTACGATTTAACTATATGTATATTATAAAAAAAAAAAAAAAAAAACAGTAAATATTAAATATCAATTATACATATTGTAATGGTGTCATCGTAAAAAATAGATAGAAAATAACGTATAACATTTTTATTTAAAAAAAAAAATGTATATCACTTCGGATACTGTAAACCATAATAAAATATTCACAAAGCTCAAAATAAATTTTGCCGATAAATTGAGTTGCAAATTAATACAGAGCATCAATGTTGTCACTATCGTCAACATCGTTAAGTGGTTCGCTGAAGATTATTCAAAAGTTTTCATTATTATTATCAAATTGCAATTCATTATAAGATAATGTGTTTTTATAACTATCATACGAATTGTTATTCGATATTCTTTATAGACTTTGAATACTTGTACAATAGAATCTGGTGCCGATGTGCTACGTTCTACGTGTTAAGCGTGACTAGCGAGAAAAAAAATGAAAAGGTGAAATCAAAATTTAAGTCTGCCAGTCTGCGTTTCTTTTCTATATGTATCCGGAAATATGTAAATTTACATAATAATGGTATAAAATACATGTCATACACATATTATGTTTATGTATATGACATATTATACATTTTTTGGACAAACCTATTGTGAAGGTCCTGATTTTAGGGATATCCACCAGGGACTATAATAATACTACATAGTATTTATGTAACATAATAATGCTTAGGATGTATCGTTTTAAATAAAAGACTTAGGATAGTATAATATATTATATTGTGTTTTGTGTGTTGTATCGATAAAGAAGATTTTGCTGTTGTGTATACAATCGATTCCATTTTATTATACTAAAATAATTTTTTATGTACATATAAGAATTTTAATTTTATATAGTATAAAAAATATTTTACAGAAAATCGTCGGAGAATCGTAAAATAACAAACAGACTATATCATATACTTAATATTAAAAATAATTTAATTATACAAAAGTGTGTACACTTTGAGCAAATCATTGTTATAGTCGTAAATCGTTGGCACATCCGTGGTTCATTCTGTACTCGATATACAAAATGCCAGTATTATGCCAGTAATACAACGCTATCACGACCAGAAAATGCCACCACTGGTGTGATGATCCTATGTAATCTAATTTACCTAAAAAAAAAAAACAACAACAACAAAATTATATAAATCATTTATTTTATTGTTAACAATTAAAAATAAAAACCAACCTAGTTCGGGTATAGGGGTTGCATTTTAAGAATGTGCTTTAATAATGTTAGACCTGATTATCGCAGAAGACGTATTAAATATTTTATGAAATAATATTGTTATTGTTTAACTGTTTTATTTATAGTTAAGGCTTTCGTATTGAAATGCGATAACGAATATTTCACCAATCAGAATTTAGCCAGAATTTTTTTTTGGCTTCGTTCAATTTCCAATATTATATAGACCCCTCAAACTCGATAAAATTCAGTTGTTTGTGGTTGTCCAAAGATAGAACCCACTTTTTGTTGAAAACACTAAACTGCTGATGTATATGTATTATGTATTTATTCAACGGTAACACAATAATTACAAACAGTAGAAGAGTTTTAAACCATATCGTCAGCAGCTTGCCACCTTATTATATTTTAATGACTTGTTTGCGAATTCAATGAAAACCAATTTGCAATTAATTCGCAAATATTGGCACACTTTTTGGAACAATCAGACCCAGACAAGGATCCAACTTCACGGATATTATCGTCTAACGTTTCTCTGCAGATCGTAAATTGAACATAGATGATGATAATATGTCAACTATATTTATGCCTTAAGGTAAGAACTCGTACGAACTATTAATTATTATACTAAGTGGTAAATCTAATCTAAATCGTAAATGAAAAATTGAATAGTACCTATATATATTCACTAGAAACTAAAGAAAGTATATCGAAGAATTAAATAAATATTTATTTTGAATAAATGTTGAATAAAAAATAATATTAGTTTGGTGGCTGCATCCGAGTTAGGTCCCGAATTAAAAATTGGTATATGTATTATATACCTAATTGGGTCCGGATTTTTTACAGGTACTATACACTAGTTGAGTCCTTATTTTTCTTTTGGTGAATAATGCACTGAAGACATTTTATAGACATTTTTAATATAATATTATTTTCTATCCATAACTCTTGCAAAGTTATCTTTCAATATCTATACGAGAAATTTGAAATTTGTATGCCATATATATTAGAGCTATAGCAGTACTAATTTTAATGGTATATGTATTATGTTTTCTTAGATAATTATTTGGTTCTAGCCACTAACATATTTCATATAGGAAAATACCAAAAAAAGTCATTACTGAAATAGCTCATAGCGAGTTATGAGAATTTAGAAAAATGAAAAGTGTCCGTCAATGTCAGAATTTTTAATATTATTCGTTTTGTATTGTATATTTATTTGAGATGCTTTTTCGCTTCCTTAAAATAATCCCGGACCCAACTAATGTAGGGTAGTACCTGCGATTAAAACCCTTTTATTTGGGACCCAAGTCGAATAAGCAGAGCTTAAATGTTAATAATATTTTTATTTATTATTAATTTTCGACAATTAATGTTCTCGACTATTGTTTACGTGTACTTAGTTCATTCGTTACAGTTTTAATTGACTTTACTAATATTGTAAACAAATAGGTACTAAAATATTTACCTTTGAAAAATCGTTCTGGCGTTCTAGTAACGTAAATTAGAAACGCTAATCCGGAAATTAGGTACATATTTAAAATTCTCGATAGCAATTTCTGAAAAATTAAATACAAACAAGATTAGTTATATTTAAAAAAACCAATTATAATTTATAAATTACAAACGAATGGTCCGTAATTTAATCTTACAGCATACACATAATATAATGATATAAGTAATTATTAACAGTTAATGATTTATTGATTTATTCAATAATAAATATAATACCTAATTGAATAATTACAATTTTTACACTAGATTATTAATATTTATAATATAATATGAAACTATTTAGAAAGCTTTTATAAGTACCAGGTACCTACACATATTAACTGAATAACTAATTATTAATTCGATATTTCAATTAAATATTATGTTTCTGGGTAATTTATGTTATTTGAAAAGTTTAAAAATAAAATTTATTTTATCAGCTATTTTTGCGAACTTTAAATTTATAGTTTAAAATGTGCGTAGTTGTTTTTTTAATGGTAAACATTATAACTACTCATTTAAAATATATTTAAAGACACATTAGAAATTAATAATTAGATGTCTATTTGTTGAAACAATAATAGCTTACATGCCTGAATATTTAATTTCATTATCTAAATAAATTTCGAAAACTAGTCCCGATTTTACTAGTTCTTTAACGAGTCCATTCGATGTTCATACATAATATTATAAATATTAAATAGTATATCGGTATGTTTATTGTCGAAATTTTTATCAAATATTTATTTACAATGTGAAGGACGTATGATTATTAGTACTGTTTTTTGTTAAAATCTTTAGTACAACTATATTTATACACATATGTTTATAAATCAAGTTTTTAATTTTTTTATTAAAGGTACCTATATAGTTAGCTAAGTATTTTAAAACTAGTACCTAGTTAATAAAAGGTATATTTATTAATTTAATAGTTAAATTATACCCTGAACTGTAATGGAAATATAGAATAGAATTTTTAACTTGGTTATAATAGGTACTCGTTTTAATATTTTTTAGGATTAGAATTTAAATTTATTCAAATTTTTTACATAGGTGTTTTGAACACCATACGTGTTCTAAATTGTTTTCTTTATACATTTATACATTATTATACATTATACATTCTTTATACATTATTAATTAGAGTTTCAATATTTTTATCATGAATTATTTATACCATTAATTATATTTCTGTATGGACAATTGTGTTTGACATACTCGTACTATGTTTTAACAATTATAAATAAAATCTAATAGAATTCATTAAGACCTTATCTAGGTATGACACAATTATTTGTTCATTTCATTTGTAGCAATATTATAATATTACAAATAATAAACCCATATACAATGTATACTATACATAATGTAACTTCGATATTTTAAAACCGAAAAAGTAATATTGTCGTACTTTTAGTTATAATTTTATTTTTAACAAAAATATAATAAAATATTTATATAAATAATAAATATATAATATATATTATAGTTAATATTACAAAACATTACCCTGAATATTTATTATTTTTTTATTAACATTCTTAATATAATTATTTAATTTTGAATCACTATTATTATTATTTTTGACAGTATAATATTATTATAGTAAAACTTACGGCCACTATTGGATTTTCCCATCCACCCATGATGACAACCCAGTGACACGTCGGTATCACTCCGTATGCTGCCCAACACACAAATGAGATCATTTTCAAATTATCACTTGCTTTCAATTTTGGTATTTGCAATGCCATAACAGATACAAATATAAAGAATACTGTAGACAAGTAAAACATTCGATGTACCTGAAAAATACATAATACACCAAGCTAGGTTTTAATAAATGCACGTAAATAATTGACTAAAATATTTTATCAATATTATAGGACATTAAATGCATATAGTAGACATACTGAAATCAAAATATTCACTTACGGGATGACACCAAAAAGCGTAATAAATTCCTGATAAGTAGATACCCAACAAGCTTAATGCTATGCCGAACAAGTCAAATGATAAAAAACAGTTGAAATGCTTCTCGGATTTGCATGAAAACGTGTGGTACATAGTCGATGATGCCATGCTAATCTAAAAATACATAAGTAATTGATATTTAAGTAAAACGCTTGTGGAACAAATGATGATAAAAATATAATAATATGTTCTTTAAAATCAAAGATAGCTAAATTCAATTATACGAGTACCTACGTACGGCTTTAAAAGAGATTTAAAAATAATTTGTAACATAAAAAAATAATATAGTAAATTAAAAGTCGTGATTTATAGGGATTAAACTATTATAGTGTATTATACTATTATAATAATACAGTTATAACTTATAACACAGTCTGTCCAATAAAATATGGTACTGCAGTGCAAGACACTCCAAGTGTATCATCTGTGTGTAAAATAGATATATAATTTTATATTTTAATTTAAAAGAATATACTGGTAGTATTAACTATTAACATTTAACATATATAAATCCATAAGCCATAGACTATAACTTAATAACCTTTAGTACCTATATAACGAAATAATTAAGTTAAGATTTAAAATTGTTGGTATTTGCATCATATATTAAATATTTTAAATCAATTTTAAAAATTTCAATAAATTCAATGAACAAACCATATATGCTAAGTATACTCACAAATAAACATAAGAAGATATATTAGATATTTATTTATGATTAGAGTTGGATACAGATTAAATATCTATATTTGAATATACCTATTATACATATATTCAAATACATTTTTTACAATCATCAAAATAAAAATGTCTAAAAACCATTTTTATAGGTAATATTAAAAAGTATATTTAATTCACTAATGTATTTGAAAATTATTCAAAAAAATATTGATGAATACTTGTAATTTTACTATCTCGAAAACCGTTCAATACTACTCATAATATTTTAATTACTTTTTGTTTACTTGGTAATGAAATAAGTAGATGGCCAACGAAACAAATTGAAGGAAGTCTAGTAGGAGATAATTCGAGATAATAAATAAAGTGTATTACCAATTATACTTGAATACAAGGCCGTAGCCAGAAAAATATTTTTTTTTGGGGGGGGGGTAAGTATAAATATGATGTATTATAATATATCATGTATTGAAATATATAATTTATTTATATATAATATATTTTATTATTAATAAAATATGAAATTCTAACTATTCAGTCTTATTTCAACAAAATTTCGGGGGGAGGGGGGGTTTGAACCCTAAATTCCCCCAGGTTACGGCCTTGCTTGAATATAATTAAATAAAATATTATAATAATTTAAATATTTAATATACTAACAACAATTATTATCATTTGAAGAAAAATCAAATTTTATATGTTTCGAAAATATCCCTAGATGGCTAGATTTGAATCAAAAAGAATCAAAACCACCTTGGATTGGTAAAAAGGTAAAAACCAATTATTATTTCATCTACGCTTTGAGGTCATGTGCATTGTGCATCACTTACTCGATACATAGATGCGATCGCTCAGACAGTTTAAGTCGAAAACATACCATTATTTTCTATGACCAATAATCGATAGATAGTAGTTGAGATTACCCAAAATAGTTATAGGTAGTCTAAAATAGTATCATGGGAAATATTCAGAGATAACTAATATCTACTAAATAATATTTTATTCAAAAAATTATGTTGGATTTTATTGAATAATAACAATTGTAAAGAATTCATTCGAATAAGTTAAATTTCAAATTTGAATAATTATTTTGATAACGTTTAATTTAAATAATATTTTTCTCTGATTATAAATACCTGAAAACATCCAAGTAGTAGACCCACTACAAGCTTATCAAACGGTGAAGCGTGAATATTCAATAAAAACAAGTCATAAATTGTTAAACCAAAAAACAACATCCAACCAAACACATGTGACCAAATATTTATGGTTTCATTGGTCAGCCAAAAAGCGCTAAAACAAAAAGGTAAAAAACTACCTATTAGTCATTTTTTAAATTATCAATGTAAATAATGAAATATAAATTAATAAATACATTGTAAATTTTCAAATTTATCCTTGTGTTCAGGTTAATGCTTTACTATATATTTGTATAACTATGTGTTTTATTCTAGTATGAATGACTATGTTTTTTCTATTACAGTTAAGCTAATCGGTTTTTTTGCAATTTTATGATTACAACTAAATTAACAATTCGTAGTTTAGAGGAGCATCGTCATTAAAAATGACACAAGTTTACGAAGGTCATTGACATTTTTTATTGACAATTTCAATGATCTGCACATCGTCAAAAATTAAATTGAAGGTTAGATTATATTCTAATCTAATATATACATATTTAATAATAATTATTAATAAATCTTACATTAAATTATTTTTGTCGAAAAAAGTTGATAAATTGTATAAGTATTTTTCTCGTAATTATTAAGTTATTTGAACTAAACGTCTATTGAATTCATAAGTTTATACGTCCTTAAATTCCAAGGACCTAACCAATCCAATGATAGAAATATTTTTTAAATTATTTTATTTTACTGTAGTAAGTTTTCTATTCAGTTTAAATAAAGTTAAGTTTCAAAGAAATATTTTAAAATACCTATAGGTAGTTTATAGTATTTATACTCTATACTATGAAATAATAAACATAAATAATATTGTTCAATATTTGTGTGAGTTTTATAAGAAAATTTCAATAGGCTTATGGTTTAAATCAAATTTAAAAACTTTATAATAAAATTATTTAAAATGTAACAATTTAGTTAAACAGTTAAACCATTCAAAAACCTTATAGTTTTTTCATAAATTTAATTAAGTTTTTATGATATTTAATAAATTACAAGGTAATTCGATCAAATGACGTCGTAGAAAAATCTTTAAATTAACTATACATGTTAATTTTATTGCACACAATACAATACGTTTATATAATTTATATTATCTGGAAGTCATCATTTATTACTGATATGGAATATATATTATAATGAATATTTTATTATCATACCTTTCTATGCACATTTTAGTCGACAAACTCGCTCTATAGCCGGATGTAATGTATGGATTGGATTGTAAATGCGGTTCAACTTCATGGAATTGCAGTAACGATAATTCCTTTGGACTCCTCGATAACAACGAATCTTTTGATTTCTTTAGGAATTCTTTATGATCCTGAAAAAAGTAAGAACATAATATAAGTATTGCAGTATTTTTATAAAAAATATTATATACTTTCATATTAACTCGTATATTTAAGGTGGATAGTTAATATAATAAATCTTAAACATTTATGGACACATTATTAACAATTTACAGTTAAAAAATGAATCAAAGATTTTTTTTCACTATCATACTATAATACGTATAATGTAGTTTTATAAATTTTCATTAGTTTTTATCTTAAATAATAAATTGTTGATATTGTATATCTAATATTAAGTGTAATAAGTCTGTATGTATACAATTTATAAGAAGTTTAAAATAAATAAAATTAAAAATAATAGTTAAATATCTATGTGAATAACCAATTTAAAATTTGAATACGCCAATAGTTAGATTTTAAACGTGCACACAGTAAATTTCATTGATTGGAGTAATATTCAATAAAATATTTTAGATGTTTTAGCTTACAATCCGATATAATACCTAATATAAAATATGTACGTGTTTAAGTTATGCGGAAATAATTTTCTATTAGTAAGTTTAGGTAAATCTCTTACAGATCATTAAATCGAGTATTTTATCTCATACCTAGCTTATATTTATAATAATACAATTGTAATTTATAATTAACGTAAAAACTTTTTTTTTCCCGTATTTGGAATTAGTTTAGTCTATATCTGATAACTCGATAAATAAGACACTTACTATATCAAAAACTATTATATTTTTTAAATATTTTTTTTTAAACTTATTGTTTTATCGTGATGAATTTTAGTTATCTATTAAAAAAATAAACCTAAAAAGTTTATTTCAGATATAATATATTATATAACAGCATAGTCATACTCATATTATAATAATTAAACCATATAAGCATTATAATATGAGATTATCTAAATAACATTACATCGATGAATTTCTTTTAAATTAAAAAAAAAAAAAAAAAGAATAATAACATTAATGTTTATACTTGTCATATGAGCGATTGATAAAAAATAAATAAGATAACTACGGCACAATAACACTGTAACGTACAAAATGTTTGCTCATATGAAGAACAATTTTTTTATGTGACTTTGAAATCCAATTATAAATTAATACACAAGTACATAAAAGACAGACAATAACTATACAGATATAGGTTTATATTATATAGGTGCCAATGTCATAATATTATTTTGCGTATAAAATATCTGTTTTGAGTTCAAAAAAAAAAGCGATTAGGTATTGCTGTAATTATTTTATAGGAGTAACAGAATTGGAAGTAGAATTTTTCTTTGGTTTAAATATGTAGAATAATACCTATATATATTAAATATGTATAAATAATTTATTGGTAAAACAAACTTTTGATACAACTTCCAATAATATGTTAAAAATATTAGATACTTAATAGTTAATATGATTTTTTTTAAATATTATCGGTTACAATTTAAAATTATACTCTATCATTTATATATGTTTATGTATAAATGAACCAAAGTTTATTTCGTAGTATTAATTTAAGATATCTGTAAACAATAATAGCGTCCCTTCACATCTAGCCCGCGGTATATATCGTTTGTCTTAAAAATCAGTAGATACATTTTTAACATTGATTCATTTTTTTTTACCAGCATTTTTCGGATAGGTACGCCCACCCAAAATTGAACTGGAAGTGTTCGGGTGGAAGTTACAATCACCCAATTGCACGCTTACTTGCCTTTCATCATTTGTATTAATTATACTTCTCAATTTTGTGATTTTTAAGTATGTATAATATTGAGGACCACATTATTTAAAAAAAAATTGAGATCTATGCACATTGCACACACAGTTGTACATGTATCATCATGGACATTTCGAAGAGACGTCTTGCTGATCACCAAATTAGAAACAAGGAAATAATTATCTAGTGTGAGTTTTTAGCACTCTGGCGATAAGTTAAAAAAAAAATATATGCTTAATAACACTTGAACTTGAAAAGAGTGATAATCTTACAATCGTCACAGTCAGAGACCATGTAGCAGTACAGCAGTGTTTGTGTTTCACATTATTCGTACACTGCTTATTTGTACGGCGCGAGCACGTCGAAATGGCACAAGGTATTTAAAATTCTCCGGTCATTTCCGTGTGTGTAATATATAATAATATGTTCTCCTAATGTTGTTATTGTTATAATATATCGTATTGTAACTACATCGTCCGGCATAAGGTCGTACGCATAGTATCACGGATGCTCGTTAATTGCATTTTTAGCGAATATGCCCAACTACATTACGATGCGCGAAAACTTCATATTCATACGTCTGATAAGCTACACCTATATATATGCCTTATCGTCGTACACCTAACTATTAGACGTTTGCACGGACTTAACATTTTCAGCCCGATCCGGTCCTTTTTTTTTTTACAGCCCGTTTTTATTTAAATATTCTGACTCGGTCGAGGTAAATTTTTTATTTGAGCAAGTCCGATACGGTCAAGTTCAAATAAACTCCATATATATTTACCAATAAATACATTTTTAACCATAACCTATAGCTCGATCTTGAAACGTGATTTGATATATGTAATTATTCAAAAAATGTAGAGCTTGCTAGAATTTCTAATTTTTCATAAAAATCTGGTCCGGATTTGATTAACAAATAAAAGGTATAGCCCTGATAGGCTTAAATTTAAGAAAAGCCTAGATCCGCCGGCTCGTAACTTTTGCACGCTAAACCAGCACACGGTGGCCTTTAAATTACCGACATCTGCTATTATATGAGTATATACTACCCGAGACAAGAGACCAGAGTATACCAGACGATGTGCATGTCGTTGCCAGCGGAAGCGTTTTTCAAAATTGACCGAAGGACGGTCACATCGTTCCTACAATGACTTAGGTTTTACTTTTAAATCAATTTTACCGATATAAAAAATGTTATACATCAATAAGTTATCTGCGCAAGCATGTATTATATATAATTTATTATTTTAAATATAAATGCTACAACTACAGTTACAATGGAATATTAGGTACACTGTTTGAATATCGATCGAATTATCATAATATACAAATTATAGGAGACAAGAGTGAACATTTTCAACAGAAAATAACTACAATACAAAAGGGGAAACGTATTATAATTTATAGTTTACGTAACATTATTATATGTTGCGCAGTACGTAAGAAATACCCGACTGAGTAACTAACATATAGTACCTAATTATTATATGTAGGTATATAGCTATGTAATGGAACACCGAACAGTAAACTAGTAAACATTGCGAAGAAAATTACATCGCAAGCATAATAAATTCAACAGGTGAACATTTAGCATTAAAAAAAATCTATTCATTTTTGAAAAAATAAATTCTGTATAAAGGTAAGTAAGAATATGCTTACTTTAATATTATGTAGTGTTCTTTGCAATGTTTTTAAGTGATAAAGAGTGTTTTAATGGTCGAGGCAGGTGGATGATCTTTCAAAGAATGTAATTCCCTTACATTATACCTATTTATTTTATTGTACACCAGCTTAAATGTGAAATATGTAGCTTTTTGATTGACAAAAACATATATATGTATAATTTCTTTGATTTCCTATACACAACATACAAATTCATTTTTATTCATTAAAGTACCAATATATGCGCAAAGAGTGCACTCTCGCTGAATCACCTGTAATTTATATGTTACCTATTTACAGTAACTTATTGTAGGTATCAAAATACAGATATGATTTTGCAAATTCGTTATTTTGTTTACTTTTTAATACACAACCGACTGCACGAAGTTTGTTCGAAATTTCATAATAAAAGCAACTCGAAGTCGTATAGTAATAAAATAATATATATCGCTCCATATAGATTTGTCCGTCTTCGGATCGTTGTGGTGTGTCGTAGCCTAAGCCAAGGCAGAGAACCGGGAAAGGCGTACATAATATTATATGATATATCGTTATAACAATAATATATATATATATATATATATGATACGTAGTCGTCGAGAGAATTCTCGACTGGAACGAATACCTACCTAATAGTGTCTGCGATTTTTTTTTTTTTTTTATCACCGTCTATCTAAGTAGGTATTAAATATCTACTTCAATAACAATTGCGAAATCATCTCTAAATAACATCTTTCTGTTGGCGTTCACATGTTATGTTATTATTGACGCGCGTTTGTTATGTCTATGCGGTGATGCGCACTATAAATTTAATAAAATATATCATAATATTATATACGCATACTACGCGTGTTTACAATGTTTAGATAAGCAGACGGAAAGCGTATTCTAAACGACGAAAAAAATTATATCGTCTTCGTTTGTTTTTTTATACATATAGGAAACATGCAGTATACGCGGAAAACCATAAATTTGGATATTTTTAGTTTTATATATACACAACGATTGACCTTCCAATTCAACGCAACAGTCGTACTACCTAATTATTTTTCTATTTTTAATAAAATATATATTTATAAATAAATTTTTAAAAGAACATATTATTATATACTACAAAATTATTTACATAAAAGACTTGAGCGGAAAAGCTACCTAGTGTTGACTTTACCTTTTGTGTTGTTTTTTTTTTATTTTTTGTCTCTTTTTATATGTCATTAATTAATTAAGAGTATTTTAGAAAAAATATATATATATATTTTTGTCTCGTACAAAAACACGACTGATCTGCAGAGTTACGCTGAAAAATCAGCTGCTGGGTAAAAATTAAATAAATATATATTTTAAACTCTTCAATTATGAATTATAAGTGGATGCTGACAAATTACAACTATATATTTTTAACGTCATCGGTGAAATTTCGTAAAATTGTAGCTGCAATAAAAATTATTGATTACTAGTTTTATTAGGTATATGCATAGAAAATATCGTATTTAATAACCCAATCTCTAGAGTTATAATTATACGCAAGTACAATTTCTACATTTCTTCAAAATTGCACAACCATTACTTTATTATTTTCCATAGTAAATTGTTCATAATACATTTATAGGTAAATAATAAATATAAGTATAATATAGTACAGGTTTATTTATACTTAAATCAATTTAAAATATAGAATGTTATATTCTACCAATTTATTAACCAGTTAACTGTTAGCACATCATGTTGGGAAAATATGGCTTGTCCTATAGACCACAAAGCTCAAAATGCTTCAAATTCGATTGCAGTGAAGCAATTTTACATTATTGCATTGCCTAAAAATTTGAGACCGTCCAAGTCCAAAATCAATCCTTTGACGGTAAGCATTATTAATAGACAGTGCATGACATATGAACTTGAATTTAACCATTAACCTCTCTAAGGCAGTATCAAACTACAATATCCAACTATGAACAATTAACAAAAGTCATTAGATAAACGAATCGTTTATATATAGTCAGAAACCACCTGTCATTGTTGTCGTTGTAAATATTATTAGTTATTACTTATTAGTGTTATAGGATTACAAATATCTTTCAACTCGGTGTTAAATTTTCGTTGTCATCATTAATTTTTATTTTAAATTTTGATTTGTTAATATTTAGATGTTTGTTTTGACGAGCGTCACGTACTGGAGACCGGTATTACGCAAAACCCCGAGTTTGCATTCGAAATTTTCCAATATGTATTCAATACACGATCGACATTGAAAGCTATGTGCAGGATTATTTTTTCAGACGTTGAGTACTGAATAGCTTATGAAATATTTTAGAACAAGGTACCTACCTACTATATATGTGTATATGTATATATACATAGTACTGTGTTCCAAAATACACATAGTATTTTTAAAGTAATAGAGTAATATAAACATATTATTGTTCAAATGAAAGTGATAAGTACTTACAAATTAATAGAAAAAATATTAAAGAAATAATAATTTAAGTAAATGATCTAATACATAATATGACTATATGATAATCCGTTCGTGATTTTAATGATACTATATTCAAAAATCTTCAAAATTAAATACACCATTATGTTATTAGAATTGATATTATTTTACTGCAAATAAAAATAAATTAATAAATTAATAATAAACCTTCACAATATAATGAATATTGTTGTTACTTGTTCCATACATTTATATCGAGTATTTTAGGTTTTTTCAAATAATTTAATTAAAAATATAATGATATTATGATTTTAAAAGAAATCGATTATGATGAAGTGAGACGCGTAAACTTTTTTTACCTATATTTATACTATTTTAACTTTAATTATTACAGTAATGACCTTAATAGTACGCCATACCCGCGATCCGCATACGTTGTCTTCGCCTTACATACAATATAGCAAATTTGTGTCTAGTAGAACCGATTTTGTGTTGTTAGTTTTAATATTAGAGTGAATTGACCTTTCTTATTAAAGTTAAAAATAAGAACATTATTATCTATACTTAAGTAGGTATTGGATTTATTCGATATCGTAATTTTTAAGCAATATTATATGAATGTTGTAAATATTACAAGTTAAAAATACTTATATTTAGCTTAAAAGTTAAATTATTAAAAAAACCAAGCATAGATATTTTAGATTCTGAACGAACAGATGAATGTATTTTTTACTCTTGATTTTGATAATAAGTATCAATTCACTCTAATATTAAAGCAAACGACACAAAATCGGTTCTACTGAACGCAAATTTGCTGTATTACATATTTGTAAGGCAGAGACATTATATGAGGGTGTAACTTCCTCTTAAATTTAATTTAATAAGATTATTATAAGTATTATTGTTTATAAGTTTATATTTTTTTTTATTTCTTTACTAAATAATGTACGACATTACGGCAATAATTTTTATTATCAAATATTACCATTTTATTGGTGCTTGGCAAATCGTATTTATTTTTGTCGAGAAACGCCTAACACTTTCAATATATCATACAATAATGGTGTTTTCCACATATTATTCTTGTTTTAGATATTATGTAATATGTTAATATTATAGGAAATAATAATGTATAATTGCAAGTGTAGGTTTATATGTCAATTAAGTAATTTTTTCTCGCTAATTCGATTTATATATTATACTATAATATATAAGCCTCCGGTTCTAACCACAATTATAGCCTATAGGTCATAAATCAAATACTTTTGTATTTAAATCTTATAAATGTTAAATTATTCAACAACGTATTATTCAAATTTACAATCTCCGGTATGTATTAGGTATTGAATTGTGAACTACAAAATATCATTTATTAATGTGTACTTTTTTCACCAAATAACTCTTCAAATATTTAAATTATATTATATACTTAGGTATGCAAGATACAAAATATAAAATTGACCTCCAGAACACTTCCCGTTACTGTAAATATTCCGGAAAGACTATATCAACTCGAATGTATAGTAGATAATACTGGAATATTTATAGTAGTTGTTTACACGATATTCATCATAATGCTGCGTCTGTAATTATAATTCAACTCATGGTAGGTAACTCTATATCAAGGAACTTCCTTCGCGATCTTATTCATTAGTAAAATTGTAATGTTTTTTACGTCAACAGGTCTTTCGTTGTAAGTGTATACACTTCTATAGCGTTATACATTGAATACAAGAAATTATAAATTAAGAGATAAATGCTAAACCTATAAATTATAATATCAAATAAATTCAAACAATGTACAGTGTTGCAGACTTATAGAATTTATAATTACTGATATTGCGTAATTAAAAACGACACGCTCGAAAAGTCGAACAGTGAAATGAATTATAGTAAGTAAAAATTACAACATTTTTATTTATTTTTATACTAACAAAATTATTAGGATTTTAAATTTTTTAATCATCGTTCCACATTAAAGCGCAGTAATCATTACCTATACGAATTTCCCTCTCCCGACCTGGCCCGATTACACTAATTAGTCATCAGTTATCCCATTTACTTATTAGTTATTATATTGTATTATATAAATTTTAAGGTATCATGTATTTTTAGATTTAAAAAAAAAATGATCATGTATTAGGTATATTATATTGTATACCTATACTATTCGGTCTTTTGTCCGTAACAAAATATTAAAAACCCGTTTAAATTGCGTTGCGAAACAGGTAATCGCCATCCTGTTTAAACACTACCTTCAGACGATATTTAAAAATGAAACGTTAAAATATTTTTCTACTCAGTTTTTAGTGGATATCTACTATGAGTTTATAAATTTATAAAAATAATTTTTTTATTTTATATTATTGTAACATATTACATTGTAGTAATAAAAGTAGTATAAAAGTAAAGCCGTGTCATCTGTAATAGACGAGTTTAAATAACAAATAAAGAACAAAGTTTGAAAAACGAAGAGGCGTTATTTTAATGCGGGTAACGAAGTGCACGAGAATAACTTCTATGCGCTTGCTCACATGTAAGCTCAGAAAACAATTTATACATCTATGTCCCTGTTAACAGTAAGACTTACCCATTAAAACGAAAAATATAGTTAACAAAAAAATATTAGAAAATCGATAGAAACTTTAAAGAAAATTTAAAAAACATTATTTTATCTTATTTTATCTGATAACGGCTACCCGAGCAAAAATATATTTAAAAAAAATGCTGTTTTCAAACTGTCAAGAAAATATTCACGCGAAACGACGGGCGGGAGAGCTATGTAAAGTTTATATTAGTAGGAAATATCATCAAGGAAAACGTCAGAAAACTAAAAATATTATTTATCCACATACCACACGCGTTATAATGTTATAATGTTGGCATTAGACAACCAAATTTAACACAGATACATTTTGTAAGGACAACAAAGTGCACGAGAAAACTAGTTAAATTATAATATTATTAATAATTCGTATTCGCTCGCAGTACTTATAATTTAATACACCTTATGGCTCGATAGCGAATTATATACGTCTATCTTTGTGGCGCCAAAGTCTTTAAAATCAGTCATGTAAATATATGCACCAATTTTTAATAATAATTGATACAGTATTGAGTTTCGGTTTCAACGATCGTCTGTTGCCGAAATGAAAACGATTTATGCAGTTTTGTAAAACAAATGAACAAACAACGTTGCTTATAATTTAATAGTAATATTATTGTTATAATACTTGTTGATATCAAATATGTACATATTTGTGTTCCAGATTATTTGTAATTAATTTGAAAATTATACAATATCCCCGCATTCTTTCTACACTATTCGTATTTTATTACCTCAAAACAGACAAAACATTTCTAAAATACCGAACGCCGAAGTCCTGTTTATCTTTTTTTATTATAATAATAACAATAGGCATACCTATTTCGATTTAGAATAATAAATCGGTGGTTATCAGACAATTCTTTAGCACGTGTATACATTATATTTTATTTATAGGTATAGTATATGTACCTATTATATATTTAATCTATTTTTTTCAATAAGCCTTTAACCACGCATACATAAAATATGTATAACATACAGGGTGATTCAACAAAAATGCTCATCCTCATTTTTTAATTTGATTATAGATTTATTCAAATTTTGATATTTAAAATTCTTAAAATATACTTAGATCATGTTTTTAAAATTTTTGAAGTCATGTGGTGATATAATTGTTTTTCTTTTTTAATGATAAATCTCTTTTTTTATTGTAATTAATAATACAAAAATATTTAATGAATTTAAAAATATAGCTTTAAAGCCAGTATATTTAGGTACCTTTATGGTTTCCAAAAATCATATTTTAAATAACTATACGTAATTCAGAAGAAAAAAGAAGAGAACTTTCTTGATAAATCATACATATAATGTATATAGACATGCATGTACTTTCAAACGCTGATTGTGTTCTCGAAGCGTATCTCTGAAAACATTGCAAACTATAAACAAATCAGTATAATTTATTAAACAAACCATAAACGAAATAAATGTATTGAAAGTAACCAATACGAGCTATACTTCCTTGATAAATTTCAAAAGTAGACTTTTACAGTTATATAAAAAAATCACAATAGATAATATTATAAATATCATGCATATATTATATCAATAACAATGTTACTTAATCGCTTTACAATTTTTTATAGACCAAACTACACCACTGTGATTTAAACGTGGGAGATACACAATATCAGCCAGTGGATTTTTAGGGGTTTCGTCGCCCTTGCATAAAAAAAAACTCAAATTACACATCTGAACATCCGATCCTTCTACTCTGCACACAACCGTAAGCTGTTATTTTGTTTTTGTGACCGAACAGTATATTTTTCATTTTTTTATCGGGAATTTATAGTTACCAATATTATAAAATTCTATTTACTATAAGACCTATCGAAATATTCAAATACATTAACAAAATTGTATTTATTTATGTAACTTTTTAAAATTAAATTTACAGATTATAATAATATGCGAAGTTTATTTTTGTAAAATAATTGTATACATTTGTATGTCATTTATAATATTTGTAATCGTTCTTATAAGTTATAGGTACATTCAATTATTGTTGCCGCGTAGAGGTTAACGTGTGCCATATTTGAACGTATAGGTACGTGAATTATTTATATAAGTATAGTATTTTTTGAGATCATATAAGACGTTAAATTTTAACTGAAACGCACATTAAATTTAATAGTTTTATTTAGGTTTAAAGACCAAAACAGTCCACTGCAGAAGACTGCAGCTAACTCCAAGTGCACAAATGGGTACATAATAAAGTCGAACTTTATTAAAAATGTGTTCGAATATCTATCAATATATATATATATATATATATATGAACTACACTATACATTATTTGAAAAGAATGTGAGGGTGTGACAATGTTCTCGGTATATTATAACTGTGGTGGAAATCCGCAAAAATGAGAATCGCACCTCGTTTAGAAAGCAACTATTAAGTGCGTACAACGGACAAAATCTAATATAATGTCAACCATACGTGATTTTCAACGCTTTCAGTACATAATACTCATAGTCAATGCAGTTTATAATGAAGATATGGGTGTACTTTTAATGTACTATACTATTGTTATGTACTGCGCATGAGACGGTCTGTTGTTAGGTACATACAATACACATATTATATTGATGTGTATGCAACGATTCATATTATGCAGTGTACTATTATTTTACCTATATATTAAGAACTATTGTGTTATTTCCGACAACTATCACAAATGGTATACTATTTACTTAGGTATATATTATAAATATATATACAACGTATAATATAAGATAATATACCTTTGCTGATACTACTTAAATCGCATTTATGCATAAATTAAATGTCGCACCACCTGCACAGATCCACTGAAAAAAATTCTCTTGTCATTTTTACGATAGGTATATGATATATAAATTTATGTTGTATATAAAATAAATAGTTTAATACACTGAAAATATTCACTAATATTGATGTAAATATGAATTTATGATATTACAAAAAAAAAAATCTATATCTAGATATATATCTATTCGAATCCATTGGTATTGGTAATATAATATAATAAATTTGAAGTTAAATAAATATTTTGTCAGTTAATATATTATTTTTCACAAAAAACATCAATATCGTACTTGAGTATTGGCAATTATGTTATTTTATTTTTTTTTTTTTTGAAATATTTCACAACAGGAGAATTTTAAGAATCACAAGGTCAAGGCCCCCAAATCTTCAAAATGGTATATAGGTATCGACTCCACGATCTTAAAATGTGTTTGTACGCGAAATATGTTATGTACTTCACATATCGATTAAGTATTTAGGTATCGACTAACCTAACCGCTCGTACTTATAACCTAGACCTATTATAAGTGTATTATCATTTATCACATTGCAGCAGTAAACATAATATATTATAATACGCATCATGTATGTAGCTGTATAATGACCAGTATCCAATGGTGTAGATTTGATACAGATTATTAATTTATAGTCCTAATATTTATGTATAATATATATGTAGGTAAGTACAAAATTCTTAGATAATATTGTTCTCCTTTGGTTCTACCGGGAAATCGTATAATTCATACTCAGATTCTCGACAATAAACATATTTTTTTCGTCTCTTATTTTTAATAGGTCATTCACTCATTTCTCGTTCGACTTGTTTCATTTCCCAATGACATAATTAATCATCGGAGCGAACTAGATTAGGGTTAGGTTAAGGGAGGAGAAAAGAACACAATTCAGAACAAATCTTTGAAATAATAAATATGTAGTGTCTAAAATATAACCCATGGGCACTAATAGATTTTATAAAGAAGAAAAAAACATAAATCAAATGATGTAATGTAATAATTATGGCACGTGTAGTTTAAAAACAATTATTATTGTTACACTTGTGAAACAATTTGCAACACAACCATCCATTCGACATTTTCAAAGCAACCGACACATACTATAGAGGCAATATACAGGTATTAAGGTAAATATATATATATATATATAAGCCATAGGTATATATAGCACTCGTATTTCGCCTATATATACACCTGTATATATATATATATCGTAATCATATAGTATTATAGAAGTACAGGTATTTTTCGTATCGTTCTAAATAATTATAATTATTATTATAAAACATGTCAAAGTATGTTAAAAACGTGTACCTGTTATATATAAACAGGTAAATTAAAAATGTATATCACATGTGTACAAATTGATGCGTAATATAGTTATATAATTATGGTGGCACGTTAATATAATCCTACCAGATTCCTATGAATATAACGGCGTTTGTTTAATCAGTTTCGATTATTTTATACATCAGAACGTTTATAAAACGGCCATATTATCATATAGTAATATAACAATATTATGTATGCTATATATACATACCTTTAATAGTGAACAAATACTATTTATTTTGTGTACGAACACACAAGAACTGCAGATTATGTTATTTGCATTAATTTTATTGCATGTACATAAATACTTCGTTAAATGCAGTTTACACAATAATAATTTATGTATATTATTATATATTATATACGTAAAAACAATGCAATTTTTAATTATAAATATATATATATATATAGGCAATAGGCATACATGCACTGTTTACAGAGCATGTTTGGTGTAATATGTTAGAAGGTTTTGAATTTTCAACCACTCCCCACAAGACCATGGACAATTGGTTTAATTTACTCGTGCTAGATATTGAGCTATCGATTTATTTTTTTATTTAACCTTTCTTCTTAAATTCCGAGTCTAATATAATAATTTACCTCAGTGCCCCAATAACAATTAGAATGAAATCGGCCTTCGCGCAGTGCATATTATATTAATTTGTATTTCTTTCGTATATTATAAAATTAAAAATATATGTTATTATTTGTCTACTCCAGTGCCACACTGTAATCACTCATAATATTTTGTACATAGGTAGGCGTATTTATATTAGTTTAATAATAATGCATGTTATGGGTAGGTATGCTCGTCGTTGTCTGATAAAATATAATATAATATTCGAGAGTATTACAGGTCCCGAGGACGCACACACCGTGTCCAATCAATATTATATAAGTGTAGGTATGTAAGTACTCGTATGTACATTGTATATATGTATATATTATTTACATACATATATATTCGACCTCGCAGATGAATATTGAGCCTGCGGGTTCTGTGCGTACGATGTGCAGAAAGAACGCGTAAAAAGTGCTTATACACGATGAAAGTCAACGTTTTAAGCCAAAAAATATATGTGTTTAGTCCTTTTATAGGTTATAGTTTATGTTAGGAAAAACCTTTGTTGGTATAGTATATATATATTTCATCAAAATAATTATAATAAACGGATTTATGAACTATTTTACAACCCAACTTTATTAGATATCTATAAGTCACAACACTTTCTTTGAACCATTGTAAAACTTTTTGTTTAACTATCTTATATTAATCGATATTTTGGACTTCTAAAGTTAAAAATTACAAAACATGACGTGTTTTATATACCTACCACATATTATTGATTTTCAATTTATTTTAAAAATGATATTATTTTATGCGTAATAAAATTCTAAGTAAAAAAAAAAAAATACTTCCAATAATTAATACTATACACATTAACAAAAACGATAAAAAATTTAAAAAAAAACAAACAGTGACGAAATTGTTTTTTTTAACAAAAAATTATATTATAATAGGTATATATCTAATTTTAGTTTAACTAATAAAAAAGATACAACAGCTAAAAAAAGGATATGTCTTATTAATTTTAGACCAAAAATAAAACTCTTTGTCTGTTTATGAAATAACCAAATAAATTTGAGATAAAAATATAAAAACCAATCATAATTATAGCTTGCTGCTTGTTCTAATATTGGGATTGAGTTGTTTGTCACTAGATTTATGTAATTTATATACGGTATATTTGCATATAAATTATAATATAACTAATAATAACGAGAGCAAATATATTCGTTACTTATACAATTGCGTGTAAATGTGTCAAGTAAAATTCCTAGATTTCAATCGTATATTATTAAGTTTTACTTTCAACACACGAATAATATTAGTCAAAAAATAATACATAAAGTAGAAATGGCATACGTATTTACTTCCTGCAACTACGTAGTAAGTTAGCTATAGGTATCAAAAATAATTTCAAAAATCGTTGTTCAACATTTGTATGTCTCTAAAATTTTTAGTATATTCCTATAAAACAGTAAATAATAAATACAGTAATGTTTTACACTTTTATGACTATGTTATATTTTTTGTAGTTTCTAAAAGAAATAAGGATTTGAAAAATCTAGGAAAAGTATTTAAATTTGGTGCGAGTGAAATGTTACTGTTTATTTTTCAGATCAAAAAAAATATATTCTTTCTTTCAGAAAATACGAGTATATATATGACCAACCATCTTACATATTATTATAGTAGGTACTCGTATAATACCTATAGTTTTCAAAATAACAGTTGCAGTGTGGTCTAAAAAATAATAAATAATTAACAAATTGTTGGTGTGTGATGCGTATAGGTATGTATACTTATATATTATATAATTATATCGAGCGTCTGCACTCTCATACCTAGCGTTTAAGTTACCTGCTGCTCGATACTTAAAATGGAATCATTCACATGTTTTAATACTTTTTATTTAGATAACTAATATGTATATAAGTGTATGCCTGTCGATGTTTTCTTAAGGTTAAGGTTTTAACCACGGTTTAATTTAAATTTTAAATCGATGTTCACCTAACCTATACTTTGCATATCTACATATTATGCAGATGCCGGACTAGTGTCATGCTATTTCTCAACGGTGCCAATTCTAATTAGTTTTGATTCCGACAATTTCTTTGATGGTGTTATATTCAAAGTTTTAAAAATAAAAAAAAAGGTTTTAAGTTTAAAAAAAAAACTGCTTTTATCTAGATGTCGCAAATATGATAAATTGAATTACAAAAAATGTTCAATTTTTAAAACATTCATAATTGTTTCTTGGCAAGCGTTCATATTTTAATACCTATTAAATTTAATTAGTTGTTTTTCTATAATTATATTGACTTGTTAAGACGAGTAGAAATTATTTTTATTTTTAATTTTCGACGTGTAAGATTGGACATACTAAAAATTATTAATTTTATTATTGCTATCCATTATAAAATTTAATTACAAACATTTAAAATAGCTTTATCCAAAGGTCATATTGCACTCTCTGAAAATAACAAAGTCAAATTCGTCCAGCCGATAGAAACTGTTGTAGTACAAAAGTCAATCTACAATGCTGTAGAATCCAAAAACAGAAAAATATCAAGTGCCAATTTATACCGTTGCTATAGAAATGATCTCATTCAGTTTACAACAACTATCATATTATATCATATCGATAGAAAAACGCAACTCGTTGAAAGAAATCGCTCCGGACCCGATGTCCACCCTCTTCGGAGCGCCCCTGGCACACCAAATAGTATCATGTCGATGTAATCAACTCTATTATGATTCGCTTAAAAACTTAACTGCAGGAACCTACTGCAATAGCCGATATACTGACCTTTAAATGGCTGTTGGTCCTCTGGTGCACTACGGACGGCGATGACCCCATGTACCCGTCCACGGACAGAGACTCTTTGGCGAAAACGCAACAGTCTGCCGAAGCGGAATCGATCATGATTATGGTCTTCTGGAACGACTTCAAACGATAATATTATTATGGCGTGTACCGCGGGGGTGGCTCGTACTGGGGGAGCGCACGACGCGATTTCGCTCGGGGGGGCTGCGCGGTCGGCGCACTCGCGACTTGGAAAATCGGACGTGTAGAAACCCGACAACAACGATACCCGCGTTTCAACAATTTTCCGGTCACTACGCAACGGTGTCCACACGCACGGTGTTCGGCGTACACGATCGACTTGCGATATTACGCGCGGCGCAAACAATATATATTTTATATTAATATTGATATATTATACTGTTATATCGATCGTATCGTCTGCTGCAGTCGGACCACAGCAATACGATGTCGTATGCGATATTAAAAAATATTGTTTACGCGCGCGATCGTAGTCCACGTCGTCGTCTTACGCGAATCCGATTTGAATGCGACTGCTCAGCGACGGACACCTGTTAAGACTGTCCCGGCCATGTTATAATATTGTTATTATCATCGTGTGCGCTAATGTTGTGGTAGTGGCGTACACCGTGTTATTATTATTATTATTAAAACAGAGACCGAGAAAACCGGTACCGGCGGTACCGATATAGTAAAAAAATCACGCCACCGTCGCCGACCACCTCTACCTCCACCTCCACCGCCACCACCACCACTGCACCGTCGCGGTGTATCAATCGCGAGCGGACTTGGAACAATAATAATAATTTAATATTATTATATGTACGTGTATACTATAGTTATACATCGTACCGTGTACGTATATAACAACGTGTACCTACTGCAATAATAACGCGTATATAAATATATAATAATAATATTGTAAACACGTCGACGTCGACGTGTTGCCCGTCAGAGTGGTGGAACGTTCGTTCACCTTGACGTCGTCGCCGACGTTCGTATTATTTCGTAACTAAAGCGCGTGCACGGCTCGACGACGGCGTGTGTGCCGATGACGACGTTTGTACCGCGACGGACGCTTTTGTGTTTTATAGAAATCGTGTTGTTATTGTTACTGGTATAAATTAAGTGGTAAGTCGTAGATAAATATTAGTAATATTATTACACATCAATAGCGCGACTGAATTATTGGCACGCCGAAAGGGCTGAAAAGACGCAACTGTTTAGACAGACTAAATAAACAACGTTCGATAATATAGATATAATAAGAGCGTTTTTAAATTGTACGCAATGCGTTACACGTTAGGTATACAATGACTCTAAAAAATTACCAAACATACAATAGGTAGGTACTGCAGTTTTGTATGACGCTACATTAGTGTATCCTAACTTTCGTCTGAATCAGTCAAGTCGTTACTTGTTTATCAGTTCAGTAAGTTACAAATATCCTAAATAGGAATCATTACATTTTCTAAGAAAGTAAGAACATTTTTTTTTTCCAAAAAAAAATTTAATTTATATTATATTATCAACTATAGTGTTTATAACAATTAATACTGTTTTATTCATCGGGTATTGCTTATATTATTTATTAATACCTGCATAATGTTTTAATATTTAATAAATACACATATAAAAATACATGAATATATGATCATAATATTATATATTTATACTATTATAATGCTACAATATGAATGTACAACATGGCACATGCTATTATCCTAACATGTGTTTTAAGCGCACCAGCTATGTCTTTACAATGGTAAATTGGTAAACGTTATGTATATTATCGATGATAATCACATATTTTATTAGTAATATACAATCATGAATTGTACCTAATATAAATAATATAATATCTAATATACTAATTTTTTTTTCCCCATAAAGGTACCTGTCTGTTGTAGCGCGGTCCTGCGTGGAAGTATGAGGAATTCCTATAGTTAATAGGTAATACACTAATTATCCGGTCGCCGATGCTTTAAAAAAAAAATAATACCTACCTATATAAATATTTATGACGTATGATCTTATCTGTAATAATAATAAATAATATTACCAACTGACGTCTTCGTTTCATACATTTTTAGTGATTAAAACTTTGGAAGAGGTCATTACGATTCTTATTAGAACGTATTTTTCAATTTAGATAATAGATTTTTTTTAGAAATACAAACCATTTCAATAGAAACTGAACTTTTAACGTAAAAAAAAAAATTAATTTAACATATCATTATTACTCAACAATAAGAATTTACGATGTATAATATTACATATTACATAACTATCGATTCTGGGGCATGGCGTGGCGCAGTTAACGCGTGTGTTAAGCTAGCGATTCCTTTGCTAGTTCCCAGATGGGTGACCCCCTGGGAATGTTAGCAACACACACGCCATGTCCTACCTAACCTTAATCGTAGAGATAAATAGTATCCAGCTAAAATCTCTCCTAATATAAAAAAAAATAATAGTCATTTATTATGCGTTATAGTTATAAATTTATAAATAATACAAATATATATTGTTATAGTGGCTTTGAGCGCCTTCGTTATTTTTATATATCAATATTCAGGTACTCCCATAGTCCAATGTATATTATTAATTTAGGTATAAAAATGAAATGTTTTTTTTTTTTTTGATGTTTCGTCTACAAATTGCGAAGGCCAAATGACAAAAAAAAAACTTGTCAAATAATAATTATATTTTACATCCTAACATCGGATGTACAAACAAAAAAATACAAATCATTTTCAAAACCGGATTATAATCAGGATATTATTATAGTTACCGAAGGTATGCAAGATGTGAATTTAAATTTTATTAAACTGCAAACCAAGAAAGCACTACATTATATTATTTAAATTTTTTCTGCTACAATATAATATAATAATATGGAATCTATTAGAATATTATGATCGAAAATCAAATTTTAAGACTATAGTCTATAGTCTATACGCGTCTATAGCAGGTTAGCAGCGGTTTCTAAGTTCTAATTGTAGGCTAACAATAACATCATTAATCATGATACCTAGGTGGATTTTAACAAGTTTTTACAGTTTAAAGTTATTTTCCAATTACAATAATAAATATTATTTTAATTTAAATAGGTATATTTTATAGTTACTACCAGGATACATGTTATATTATCTAAATATAATTGAAAACGTAATGAACATATGTTACATACGTTCGTATGTCATATATAAAGTTATAAGAGTAATATAACAAGCTTGCACTGATAGATATAGTAAAAAAGAAGCGATGTGAATATCATCCCGTGTAAATCAATAAACGTAATTTTATTAAAAGAGAACAAGAGGTGATCGTTTGGCAGAGTGAATAATGTTAGGTAACTTACTATATATATAATATATATAATGTATATTATGATGGCTTCTAGAACTCCTGCAGTAAAAATGTCTTTCATATAGCAACTCAGCGTTTTTAAGAACATAAAAATTGTGGCCATGTTTTTATTTTGGGATTCACACTAACTAAAATGAAAAATATTTATTATTATATAATAATAAAATTAAATATTCTTAGCCAATATTTATATTTATGAATTTTTTTATTTATATTTTTTTTTTATTTTTTTTTTCCTTTATCTACATCGACGGATATTTATAGAGGTATAATAATACATAAGTACGTTTTTAATTATTTGAACATTATTTTTTTTAACTTTTGTTTAAAAAAATATCTGTAATTTAATCATCACAAACTTGAACATGACTACTAAATAATATCAGAGATAATAATAATTATAAATATATCAATATCTAACAATAATGAAGGTCGGTTTAACTATTTACTATTAATAATGTAATAGTATAATAATATAACGATGTAGTGATAATAGAAAAATACCTACTAATAACAATAATAGGTAATGCACGTTTTATCTATCATGTAGGTATGTGTAGTTATTGAAGAAGGTCGTGAGGACAGTCCCGTTTATAGTCAACGTTGAGGATGTACGTGAAGATTATAATAAAGTGAATATAGTTAAACCACAATGGTCCTTGAAAATGTTTGGATAAAGTTCTAATGTAGGTAGTATTAGTTTGTTTGGATTTGGAAATATTTAACTTACTTTAAATTTCTTATAAACCAAAGGCATAATATTATGTAATTATTATTATAAGTACCTATACCTACTTAATGTTGAAACATTTGTATTTGTATTAAGGTCACACATTATTCCTAGATCGGGTAAGTATATAAGTTAGTAGTAGACGTAAAATTTGTTAGTAAATATTATAGAAGACAGAATTTTTTTGTCCTGTAATTTTGTTTGTTTAGAATATGGGGTACCTATACTGTTGAAGTTTGATTGAAATACGGTGCTGCTACGTCAAACTCTCTACGTTCACTCGTTATTTTAGTCGGTCTTTTGTTTAATGTATACTAGTATACTTATATAATAATATAGTGGTTAAAATGTAAGTGATTTTTTGTATTTTTAATCAAATATTGTTAATGGGATATAATGGATTTTTAAACTATCAATAGTAATAAAGGGGGCAAGTGATTACTTGACAATTTTAAGCACAGAAAATTTAGAGTACATTTTTTTTTTTTTTTTTGAATAAATTATAAAGTATACATAAACATATAGATACATTATAAAATAGGTATGTGATTTTAGTCTATCGACCTTTTTGAGGTCAAGATCAAAAGTGTACTGTTTTTGCATACAACAATTTTAAAAATTGTGCGGTTTTAATCTATCAAATGAATGCGATCTTAACCTACTAAAACTGTGCGGTTTTGTTCTGTATATTTTATCGCAAATGTGTGCGGTTTTAGGAGTCAACGATTTTACTAATGGTTTCCAAGATAAATTTCCATTATCAATTATGACAATTTTTAATTGAGTGAATGTACTGTTGTAATTAAGGCTAATTATAACTCACATGGTTTTGAAAGCATTAATTAGAACCCTAAAATATTTTTACAATAAAGTTAATATACATATTTTTAATATTTAGTACGTATGTAAAATATATACAATTGTCTAATATATATTTTATAAAGAACTTTGACTCACTTAGAGATACCTAGGTAATAAAGCCCGGTGAATTTAAAAATAAAGAAGTAAGATAGTTTATCGATAAGCCTGATAAGGTGTTTAAATGATCTTGTAAGTTAGTAGTTATCGCTTCAATATCGCATAAGCCATAAGAGCGATTCACTATATAGACACTCGTATAATCGTGACGCCCGCAATGAGGACGATATTTGTTCGAGGTAACTAGAGGATTGTCAAAAACGTAAATATTTTAATTATATAGGACCAAGTTTAGAGCCTTAAGATAAGTACATCAGCAAAAAAAAATATTTTAAAATGTGATTTTTCATTTAATTTTTACACTGATTATCTGCCGTAGCATTACTTCTGTTATTTACATTTTTTATTCATTTAATTTTTTTAATTTGTAATATTTATATAGTTAGTTATCTATCTCCGTTATAAGACACTATATCGGTCCCGTGCTCAAGATTTTTTCACGGAGGGGGTTACGAAAAAAATAACACTATATTATATATTTATATTATTTCTTAAATATATGAAAATTGTTTATTAATTATTGGTTTTCGATCACACATCAAATTTCAGAAGCCTTGCAGAAGTAACTTCCTTCCAATTCAATAAAATCATTAACTGTTAATGACCTAGACACAAAAAAAAAAAGGAAGGTTGAACCTCTCCCCAGTCCCCCCTTGAGACGGTCATGCGCTATTCGAGAGGACTGTGGCCTGCAGTGTATATACTTGAAATTTTTCAAAGATTATTATTATTACGTTTATTTTACATTTTTCTATAAATAAAAATTAATTTAGCGCAGTTATACTCTTTTGTTGATCAAGTCAAAATAAAAGCTACAACATTATGAGAAAAAAACCGTAAGTCTCCCCCCCTCCCCAATTAAATCTACTCAATTGACTAGTTCTAGCTATACCTATATACATTATAGGACATTGGCACGTGACACATTGAATAAAGCGGCATGGCGATCGGAGAAATGAATTCTTATTATAAGCAATACAGCTAACGAGACGCATTCGCAGCTATACAGCTCAAATATTTTGTTCACAATTAATACATCTGTACAATAGAAAAACAATAATATCACTATATTTTTATTTTTTAATGAGTAAATTTTTTCTTTGTCGTTTTGCAATCCATCGTCGTTCGCTGGGCGAGAAAAATAATATCACTGGTTTGTTTTATAGATAATATATCGTTAGATATTTTGATTGTTGTATGGATATAATGTCGTCGATTCGTCACGATAGAAAAGTAATTTTATTGTACATTGTGCGGATGTCACACAGTTGGTATACTATATATATATATATATTATACTGTCTAAGTAGGTAGTAGGTATCAATTTATAATATTTATTGTTTGAAATTTATTGCAAGCCTCGAGTTGCCATTTTTAAAAGAAATTTTAACAATAAGCACATAGTGTCATTCTATCGTCTATAAATACCTATTTTTATTTATTACATTCGTATTGAAACATCTCATTACCTCAAGTACTTAATCAATATTATTATTTAAATAGGTACCAATCCAATTGATGTTGCCACGTGCCCATGTTGGTTATTTGGTATGTACTTATATTATACTATATAATCTACCAAACTTTTAATAGTAATTCAAGGGCGCCAAAGTTCAAAATTTTATGTGGAGGTGTCTAATGTCACGGATAAAATTTTGTCACTTACCCATTTATTATAATTATCTTACCACACATGACACACCAAGTATAGTTTTTATGTTGACTATTACCTAGTTAAAATTGTATTGCCAACATTTAACACACAGAAGATTAAAATTTATCAGTTTCTTTATTATATGACTACTAAATTTTTTCTTAATATGTACAATGTACATTCAATGACAACGATAATATCCTGCCTAGTAAACTCACCTATAACGGCTATAACAATTAACAATTGTCATAACTCATAAGTAAATATAATATATATTTAGATTTTAGGGCCACTGCTTTGAGCCGCGTTGCGGTACAGTTTGCAGACTCTCTTTTTCGTTGATTATAGCATTATCTGAGTAACAACTAAAGTCGCTGCTGATTCAATAATTTTGAAATATTAATAATTTGTTTCAATATTAAAATTTATAAACCATATCAAATAATAATACTTGTCAAACGTGAAAATATTTGATGGCCTATCTTTCCAATATCCCGTGTACTTTTAAACCCTACATAATTATGTTGTTAATTTTTAATTGTAAATAATATATAGTTAGGACGTTAGGTTCGAATAAAAATGTTTCAATGTCTTTATGAAATGAAATGACCTAACTATTGAACGAAAATGTTCTGAAGAAAAAAAGTCAAGGTGGCCGATAATAAATGTGTTTAAAACACCGTCCCCCGAAATAAAACGATTTTGACTACTTTTCAAGAAACAAATAATAATAAAATATAAAATAAGTTACATACCAACCTGTTTGTTTTAGAATGGTTAATAATTTAACCCATTGATATAGATACAAAAAAAAAATGTTTTTTTTTTTATAGATATAGATTGTCTAAAAAGTATAACCATTTTCGTAATTGCCATAATCTAATCCTACTATTGAATTGCACTGAACAGCCACATCGGTTGACTGAAACAATATTCCACAAATCTGTTAGAAAACAAAAATAGCATATGACAGCGCTATCTCGTAACAAAAAATTAAGCAGTCACGAGCATAATATTTTCTTCACATGCATGTTACGTTCCATTCAAATTTAATAAATTGCTATGACAAAGCCATGGTCTTAGAATAAGTAATTTCACGTTTATAAATCAAGATATATGAAGTATAAGTAATTTTACAAAGCTTAATTTCAGAAAAACATTAACTCATTGTTATTGGTTTGGTATGGTTTTATTTTTTTACATTGAATATATTATATAAGTATAGCTATACAATTTTTAGGTATTACAATTTTGCTAATGTCTCTTGGTTTTGGTGTAAACTTGGATCAAATATATTCGGCGCTGAAATTCTTACGTCCACTATATGAAGAAGCATTAGAATATTTTAGAGAAGTGAAATCACTTAAACCAAAGTTTTACTGGTGCAATCTAATTGATATGGTAATTTAATGTTTGTTAATTTATTATGTTTATTTTACTGCAAAAATCTTATGTTACACAAAACTACTTTTAAAATGGATAACAAATTTAGTTTAGAGTATTTTCTGAAACTAGTGGTTCAATATCTTGTTAAAAATGTTGAGGACCATCAGGTAAATATAAATTTTAATTTTAATTTTATAAGGATATAGAAGGTTTATACATACATTTTTAAAACTATTAAGTTTAGTACCAAGTATGAATTAATAAAGAACTTTGAATTTGATATATTTATCAATTTAATGATCACAAAAAATATAAAATAATAAAAATTGGTTTATTTTTTTTTTAATAAAGGCTTAACTTTAATACAGCATAGAACATGATAAATAACATGTAAAATAATTTGGTCTTAAATTCAAATAGATTTAATAATCTCGTAGTCAAAGAAATATTATGAGAACATGATATTAACACAAATATTTGTTTATTCTATAATTATTTTCATCTCTTGAAACCTCGTCCTCCTCCTCCTCGTCCACCACCACCGCCAAAACCTCGTCCACCGCCGAATCCTCGTCCTCCACCGCCTCCACGGCCACCTCCACCACCACGTCCAAAACCACCACGACCTCCGCCACCACCACGTCCGAAACCACCTCCTCCGCGACCACCTCCTCCTCGACCACCACGTCCTCTTCCACCGCCACCTCTACCTCTCTGACCGCCAGGTTGAGGTAAAAATTTCTTCAATGGTAACAGTTTTGCTGGATCAATGTATAACTAAAACATGAAACAATTTTAATAATTTGAAAATGTATAATGCACTCAATAACAAACTAAAAAATTATATTTACCTTGTCATTTCCTTTGAAAGATTTTGCTTTAATTTCAGAGTTTAGCTTAATAGAAACAAAATAATCACTGTATGTGCCAAATATTTCATCTATTTTTCCAATTTGTTGTTTATTAGCAAAGTATATAGGTGCATTAAAGTATGGAACGTCTTCCATTTCAGCTTTGCAAATAATGTCATCTTGACAAGCATGAGTAAAATAACCCAGAGGTATTACCTATGGAAACAAAATAAATAATAATCACAATGTTTTATTATAAATAACCAAATAAATACATAAAACCATTATCTGATTAATTATGATCATACACAACTTCACAGCATATACCTATATTGTCTTCGGTTTAAAAGTCTTACAACTTTAAGTTTGATTTTGTATCAAAAAAGTATTTTATTATCCAATATATTTTTTTTTTTTTTTTTTGAATGTCTTAATATTAAAAAGGTCACTATCACCTAGTATAAAGTATCAATTTCAACCCAAATTTTAAAGCTTACTTGATTATTATTTTTGATTAGAACTTATGTCTGATAACGTATGATATAGTAGCAAAATTATAAATTTGGTTTATATTCTTGTTATTTTTAGTTAACTTTCTATAACATAATATACAAAAGTGATTCATGGACACTTTCTATGAATAACATATAGATTAACATTTTTTTAAATATATTATATTATTCTTACAAGATAATAATAGGTAAGAAATATAACAGGGAAAGGTATTGGACAGGGAAATGGCAGATAGGGCAAGTTACTTGATACTTACAAAAATTATATAAAAGCAGTCATATGTAGAATTACAAAGTAGGATTTGTATTATAACTGACCACTTATCATAAGTCTATACCAGATCTTTGAAAAAATATTTTTATCAGTATTAATACAGAGAAAGATTCTTAAAAAATAATCTTTCAAATCTATGAAATTAACCAATGAAAAAAATTGTAAAAATCATTATTCATACTTCTTCTGGTGGTCCTTGTTCTGCAAACCTATTGAAACCACCTCTTCCGCCACGGCCTCCACCGCCACCACGGAAATTACCGCCACCGCCTCCTCGGCCACCTCCGTCACCTGGAATTATATAAAATTATTTTATTTTATAGTCATAACTAGGTAGTGGCAGTAAGTACAAACAACACAACAAGTGGATGTCAATAATAAGAATACTTGAATACTTAAATACACGGATCAAAACAAAAAATAAGCTGGAAATAAATATAATTATTTTACAAATAATTACAGTCTTCGAAATGGTTTTCAAGATAATGTCAAGTTTAAATCTAATAATATTATGGAATCGCACAACACATAATCCACAAAAGGGGCTTAAAACAATATTATTTGATTTACCTCGGCCTCGAAAACCACCACCTCCTCCTCCGCCGCCGCCACCGCCTCCGCGGCCGAAGCTGTTTCTGTTATTGTTATAAGACATCGAAATTCGGAATCAGAACAATAGTATAATAAAAATTGAATGACATACGGTAATTTAAAAAACAAAAAAATCACGTGTTTATGTTTGCCGCTTGGGGCCGGTTAGGCAAACACGTGAAACGACAACACACTGCTTATCAACAACCACCACAGCGTTGGTGATAAGATTCAATGGTAACCCGTGGTAATAACTATAAACCACTTCTAAACCACTTCTCGAGTTGTAAACACGAAGACCCGGGAGTAAATAATTCTGCGAATTAGGACCACGGATATTGATACTATCACAGAATAGAATAATACTATATTGCTATAATATCTATTCACAGACACAGCGAGCCGCGGCTGCACGCCTGCATTGTAACGACATCGTTTACCATACCTATAAAAAGTTATATATGTATGTTTGTTTTATGATTATGGCCGTCTTAACAAGCCCAACTCACCTGCACTATCAGACTATAATATACATGTTCATATCGCATTATCGCTTATCCGAAATCCAAATAAAACACTAATCAGGATTCTTAAACGTATCGTTGTATCAAACATCAGCCATTATGATTTTTTCGCGGCGTTCGCTGGTGATTATACAAGTACACGAGTATGTCGTATGATCGTTTCACGTTCATTAGCAGCTCTGCGCAACCGTCAGAAATCCAGTGAAGTTCGACTTGAAGTTTTCGCGGCCAACGCAATCCGGTATTTAATTCAACCAACCGCACTACACGTCTGGTTCAGAGTCAGTCCAGTTTTGTTACGAACGAGATAAACGGTTATAATAAATGTACGACCATGGACGACAAGATTGAACTCAAAACCGAGCATTCGTTGCCGACCAAGACCGAACCGACAGACGAAGACATGGCTTTACCGCCGACCAACGACGAGGCAGTATGTCTTACCAACAATGAACAAATATTGAACTGTGAACAGTCGTCGGTCAGTGACTTCAACAACATAGACCATTCCAATATACAGCAGACCGCAAAAGACAAGATAGTTACCAGCTCTCAGTATCTCGCTGCCCAAACTTCCATTACAGACATCAGTGAAAGTAGTTATTTATTAGAACTATAATAAATTAATACTGCTATTTACTTATTAACAGTATACATTAGTATACATTTATAGTATATAAATTAGATGCATGCAATTAAGATATTTCCCTTAAAGATATAAAATATAAGTGAATCAACAAGTGAATACATAACTATGTATAAAAATATACATATAATATTATTCAACTATGCCTTAAGTTTTGAACAAATTAAGTGAATTCTATCAATTAAATTAATGTTCAAAACACATTTTTAATAGTTACTAATCGTTTTATATTAGGTTCAGCAAATATCACTCATTTTAGTATGTGAGAAATGTTTGATTTTTCATTCAATTTTTATTTCAGGATCATGGGAAACTCATGCCATTACTCCTCCTACATTGTTCCAAACAAATTCTGAAATTATATTACACGGTCCTCATAAAGAAGTTCATGGTTCAACATCTGAAGGAACTACAATAAATAATTCTGATAGAGAAATCAAATTGGTATATATTTATTTATATACATAAATATTTGTTAAGATTAAAATTGGTAGATTTTTTTTTTTTAGCCTACAGAAGATAAGGAAAAATCAATTGACAATTTATATCCTGAATATGATTACATATTTTGTATTGCAGCTATAAGTAGGATAACACCAAATAGTTCAAAACTGCTTGCGGTATGTTAAACATTTTTGATTCTACCTACTTAAATCTTTTTTTCATATTTTATACACAAAATATTCTTGTAACATGATCAACAGGTACATTATTAGGTATAATATACACAGGAAATGTTTTTACTAAAATTCATACATGTATTTAGGTGCTTTATGATGTATTGTGTTAGGTACAATATGTAGTAAATATTTTATAATGTACTTGCACTAAATGAGTAGAAAAGGTAATGTACAATTATAATTACAGAGCTGATATTTAGGTTGTTAAAAGCTTAAAATATGATGCTAATATGTTCAAAAAAACCTAAAATATTCTTTTAACTTGTATATATTATGCAAATAATATGATTTTTTTTTCTAAAATAGTTCAATAAATAATCATTATGCACCATTCCTTTGGTAACAGGTAAATTATTTAAATATAAAAAATATGTAAAACAGTTCATACATAGGTACATATATAAAAATATTAAAAAAATTTTAAAAGAACAAAATATTTCAATAAATAACTGTTTTGCCCCATTTCTTTGGTAACAGATAAATTTTATCTATGATACAATCACTACAGAAGTAAGTATATTATGTATAAATAATATATATATATATTCTATATATCTATGACAATCGC
>VUJU01000251.1:0-24823 GCA_009835225.1 Aphis craccivora
ATAATAACATCTGCATTTTGAGACTTTATAGTAAATATATATATTTGTATCGGTTTTTCATGTTTTAGTAACGTAAAAGTTATGTAGGTTTATGCCAGTTCAATTATAATAATGTTCGTAAAATTTTAAACGACTAATAAAGGTTTTACAGAATAATATATATTATAAGTCTTAAGACATTTTAATTTCCAACCGAACGTTATGTTAAAATTATAGTTGTTGTTTCTAATAAAACAAGTTTATATCCATAAATATATCATTCAAAAGTACATTGCACATACCAACAAGGTATATAATAATATTATATTATACCTACTATGCTTGTGCAGTTGTGCGTTGTAAAACTAATTAAATACGCGTTGAGAAATATAAAAAAATATATATATATCAAATAATCAAATCAATTAAAATAATTATTTTAAGTGTAAAACTTATTAAGTATATGATACTAATCATAATTTATTTGAAATAATATTGTGTATATAAGTATATAGGTTACCCTATATAAACCCATATTATTACTATATCTTATATTATATAATTATTATAACACTCGTTTTTCACGAAGAACGATCGGACGTATAAATAATACAGCCAATTAACATATAAAATATACATATATGATATTTCATCTCGAATTTAAAAAAAATTAGTGTCAGTTCAATTCGCGTTCGATCGTAAATATCTTCAAATAATAATGATATTCTACGGTGTGCAGTGCATTAACCCACGTGTATTCCAATAGGCACACGGACACGAAGGTTCGTGATGCGAAACCGCTCGATCGACAGATAGTCGCGGCAATTGAACCGACGACGGGGCGAAATCATTATATATTATATTGTGCGGAGGAGGAGGAGCTGGAAGCCGGAGTCGGTCGGATCAGACAACGGCGAAAAAAAAAAACACAGACGCCGGCCAAAAGGGACGCCACACATTATATTAGTTATTTGTTCAAATTATACACGAGGGCGATTTCGCCGAGACATCCGAGACGAGAGCGCAAACCCATCGCGTCGAAACAACAACGATATGACCGTATAATTATATCGTTGTGCCACCGCGACTAACCTACAATTTGATATGTTCTCGGCGTGTATATATAATATATATGTGCGCGTTTTTTATTATACCCTGGCACCGACCACCGCGAAGTATATAATAATGCTCTTTAATTTTATACGACGATCTACAAATATATATATATACATACACATTCATACAACGGGAAATGGCGAACGCATGTATATAAAATATTGAATTCGAAATTGCAGTGTCAACATTATGCAACCGGCTGTCGTCGTGCTGCAGATGAAAATAATAATAACAATCTTTATAGGTATAATACGCATATATAGGTATGTACGCGCATTTATGTATACGACCATACAACGGTTTTTGTTCACATATTTATACATAGCGAGTCCCACCGTATTGAACACATAATACTCGTCGTCGGTTTCGAGTACCTACCTATATATATGATGTACCTACATGACATTATGTATAACCTCAAGTATGTATCTTCGGAAAACAAAACAAAAAATAAATAAATAAAAAAAATACCACAAAACGGAAATGCATTTTACGTTATCACCGCGGTATGTGGTCGACCGATTGTTTTTTATACTCTTCAGTTTTTTGTCATCGCCATTGTTAAACCGAATATATAACTACTGCAGGCGTGGATTTGATGCTATTCCAGAGCCTTTTGCGGTAGATTATCGCCGGTTCAATAAACAAATATTTATGTAATTATTTTCTGTTTTGTTTCGTTATTTATTTTTTTTTCATTCATATTATTTCAATTATGTTTCAAATATACATGGACCCAAGGTGTGCAATACAAATAATAATAGGGAGAAAGAGACGTGTGTACGTAATAAGTATAAGTTATCATTAACAAGAGGCGTGGGAAGAAGAACAATGAGTGACAAGAGCAATATGTGGGTCCTCGCCGTATCTGCGTTTAGTACATATAATAAGTGTTGCGTATGGAAACTGAGGATATTAAAGGAACTGAAAGGGGAAGGAGATCTAATGTATGACGAGGAGAAATTCTGAAATAAAATAGTTCAATGATGAGCGGCAATCAAGTCAGCAGCCATACAGGGTTAGTTTTACATGTGAGGCATTATACGCCGGAGTTCCATATTGAACAGTGGTGAACTCCAGTTAACAAGGCCCATTTGTATACACGCAGTTGTACCATAAAGACCTGTGTATACAAACCAAGATTAAATCTCCTCGCGGGATCTTTATATTTACTAAAAATATTACATGGTTTCGTACGATATTCACGGTAACATTTTTATTTATGGTTACTGAAATTTTCAAAAATGAACACATAAATGTGACTTATCGGACGTTATTTCTCGCATTACGTATACCAGAACGGCCGAGTTACCCGCGAGCAATTATTTATGTAACTGCTTATCATTTCAAGAACAAAGTGCACATTAAAGAAAATCTAATGGGCCTATTATAGAATATATATATAGTCATAGGAAATTGGGCATGTCATTCTCGTCCACGGGGTACAATGAAATCATCAAGTTTTACCAAATATGAAGTATAATTACTCGGTCACTATCATTTCGTAAGAATTTACACGGAGATAAAATAATATGAAAAGCTAACCCCGAATCTTGACCGATAACAATAAACAAAAATAGCTGTAATAATAATGAACAATTAAAAAACTATACTTATTGAGTTTTAAAATGTTCAGAATAAGTCATGTCTAGTATTATATTGCTTTGTTATTATACTAATGTAATTTATATAGTTTTATGTCAAAATACTTGACGACATATTTCTAGGTATTAAAGATTGCTCTGGATTTGTATAATATTAAAATTTTCATCATTCTCAAAACTTGTCTTATAGATTTCAATCGAAGTATATTTAATTCCATTGTTTTATGGAATATATTATCATCTATTACGTCCGACCTATACATAATATATAAAGTCCCATCTGGTTATTTGATGTTCCTTAGAAAATTTACAGATTTTGAAAAATTTGCACCAAGTGTTGCGCACATAATCTTTGGAATCTCTGGAGGACCGTCGTAGGTTACTTTTCATTTCCGATTTAACACATAAATGATGACCAGTATACGATTTTTTATTTTTGGGCTAACAAAAATCTTTTATTTTTTGGGTATATATAAAAAATTATCATTGGTTACAGAAAATAAAATAGTTTTTATGATTTGATATAATTTTCGGTATACAATACTTATAGTAACTGTCTAATGACAAATTTAGATAAAAGACTTCAATTTCCAGGTCGATAATCATTCACTATGACGATTAATAAATTCCAATGACATTATCTAAAAGTAGCAGGGATTATTTATTCGGAAAAATCTTGCTTTTCTCAGAGTCAATTACATCATGCTGCTTGTTCTATTCAAAAATTTGAATGTATCTGCGTTCTGCTAATAACATAGCAAACAACGTGGTTCATTACACAGCTTTGAAAAATTGACTGTTTTGCAATTGTATATTATATTCTTGTTATTATTATTTTTTTCAAAGTTATCTTACGTATATCACAAATTCAAAGTATTCAGAATATATGCACAATGATTACAATAATGATACGCAAGGATACATTTGCAGATAGTTTGTTTGTCCGGGAAAAGCTTCATAAAAACGGATGGACCGATTTTGACGAGGTTTTCACAGAAATTGTATTATTTCTATTTCAACAGAAACAAAATGGAAAACGATAGATGTATTTATAAATTTATTTAAACGCGCTGACTCAGATTTAGTATACTGTTATTGAAATACCAAACGCTAAACAGAATCATTTTTTTTTTCAAACACACTATACACAACTAAAACGACTTCGAACAAATGCCTGATGTGTATACACCGACAAGACGGTATTATATTATATAATAATGTAGGATAATGCGTGACCGAGAAACCCATAGATCAACCCGAATCGGCGAAACGGTTTTTTGGCGTTTCGGTGCCGCTCGAGACGACATTAACGTGCGTATAGGTGTACACGCGCATATGTGCAGCGCGGCCCACAGCTGCGATCAAACAACGAAATATCGTCTCCGGTCCAGGTGCAGCTGCACAACGCGCAAAGATAAAGTTCCGCGGCCGTCGATACAATAATATCATAACGACCGTGGAAACGACATTGTAACGCATTTGTAGAAGTATGCAGCGCATTAAACGCGGGCGTTCCTGTTTTTTCCTCTGAAAATATTATATATTTTAATATTAATGCATTTTTAACGAGAAATCCGTCTACGGGTTCGAGCACCGCGGTCCATACCACCTATATACGCACGCGAGTGTGTGCGTGCGTGCGTGCGTAGGTACTCAGCAGAGGTATTTAGCGATATTTTATCCAAACAAAAAATAAAATATGTCGTCGTCGACGTTTTGCCGACGATTAGTCATGACGTGTTTTGTATATGGTTTTCTGTGTGGGGTCTCTCCTTCGACGACGACACGTAAAAATACGAACGTACGTGTGAACGCGAACACCCGGTAGTCCATGTCTAATCAACGTGGACGTTTATAGTATAATATGCAGCAGATATAATATGTATGAATGAGCGCTGAGGTCAGGTCTATATAGACGCGTACTATTACACTATACGCGTACTATACACGTTATATGGTCTTGCAGCGGGGGAGAATTTATTTTTTTTGTTTTTCGAAAACGCGTCTAATTACTAGAATAGGCTTAGGGATATTACCAGTTATTATTATTATTACCATAGCCGCACGTCACAACCCGTCATGCGCACCTGCCATAATAATAAGAATGTAGTGATATTCAAACACCTCTGCAGCGGACTCGCTTTGTTTTCACCGGAGTTCCTAACACCACCGTAACCGCCATTGTTTTCGTTTATATTTTACATGCATATTTTTTCTTTATTTTTACCTCGTTATTACCATTGTCCGGAGCACATCGCGGCCATGGCGGGGCTACTGTATTACAATACACACACACATACTATACATAGGTATTAGGAATATTATAATATATGCCCGATGGGAAATTGGCCGACTAATTTTTTCTCGCATTGAAAATAAAACACATTGCGCATAATATATTATACGTTTAACATTATTACTGTGTAAATACGCGTATAGGTACCTTTCCGTATATGTATATATATATATATATATAAATGTTAAGTGTATATCCAATTGGAAACGTCGAGGGTTAATATTGATTGCGGCACGTTTCGTAAATCACCTCGAACTTGGTTATTGGTTTTTTTCCTGTGTAGCCGTCGCCGGATGCCAGTACAAATTACTCTGGTCACGCCTATTATCGACTGCAAATTGATTTTGTCGCACGGTGTATATATAATATATTATTATAACAATAAAAAGAAATACATCAGCGTGTTTGCTTATTATACACTTTTTTTTCGTCATATAAACTATATACCTATGTATGTAAACCAATTGTGTTTTTTCACGTAGACGCGACTACAGCCGCAGTGACGTCATTGACACTCGGTTATCGCATCAAAACGTTATTTCTAACCAAAAATTATTGGGTTAGATAAAAATCTAATTTAAAATATTAATTTCGAATTTGTAATTGAATTGAAGTTTCAAAATTCGAAATCCAAAAGACCTTGAGATTGATTAAAATTTTTGTTTTTGATTTTCAAGTCCATATAGTAGGTTAATACCTATACATAATTTTGATAGACAAATAAAATAAAATCTTTGGAAAATCTTCGAACCGAAACCTTAAACCGGAACCGTTACATTTCGATAATATTTTGAAATACACAGATTATTGGTTCTCATACAAACTTTTTGGTTTTAACAAATCCTGTTTGAAAATAAAAAATTATAAAAAATATTTTCACTGCGAGAACACGTTTTTTGTTATGATTTTTTTTTTCAAATGACAATTTGCGAAAGTGAACCATGCATTTTTTATTTTTGCGAACAGACACTGATTATATACTCAACCATTAATATTCCAGTTCATGCTGTAGTATAATAGTGTACTACATTAAAATAGTTTGCAATTTGCGTCGTGGGTAATCCGTATTATGTATGCGCATAATACGCATATTATGTAGGTATACGTCTGATGCCTATTTAAAGGTGTTAAGAGCAATTTTTTTTTTTTGGAACGCATATTATAATAATATTATATTATATATTGTTGTCGTGTTTGGCGCGTAGGCGTTCAACGAAACCGGAGCTGCCGGCTAACCGGGCCGTTGACGCTGCCGCAACGAGTGTGCGTTTGACGGACGTTCCCATTATTGTTGTGGCGCGGGGCGTCCCGCACCCTTTGGGGGGGTCGTCTAAACTGGTTCTTAGGATTGCGAGCGCGCACATATTATTATAATATTACACTAGAGTACTAGATGACGACATGGAAAAAAAAACTGCTCGCCACCATTCCGGAGACGCGATTATATTATACTCAGAGTTCGGATATATGTGTCTCGCGATCAAGGCCCTATCGCCGGGATCAGACGAACAAGAATGTAATATATATATAACTATGAAAATTTGCAATGTGTTTATCAATGAACCGTGTACTGCAGTGTTAACCACTACAGAGTATATAGTATCCTTGGCCAGCTCAACACTGCGGTAAATGGGAAACGTTGATTTAATTTAATAGAAGCGCTAGAACTTATCAACAGAAACCTAATTCATCTGGCTGGTTACAGGTTTCAATAATTCAATCATCAGAATATATAGAGAGTCAGTATATAGGCACTAATACTAAAAGCTAATACTGTTTATCTATGCATTGGTTTAGGTATAACGATAGCCAACATTGAATACTCCCCTGTATCTATGCACAAGCAGCAGTTCATTGCTTTTAAGGAGTACTGTTGACATTTTATACTTCACTCAATCATTCCTAAAGACTTCAAGTACTTGTATCAATGAAAATAAAAAAATATAATACACTGTAACATTTTCAATAAATTATTTTGCTTCTAAGTAGATATATTAAATCATAAAAAATATAGATTGTGATCCAACCTTAAATACTCTACATTGCAATTTTCAAAAACATAACATTCGATACGGCGACCGTTATTATTGCAGTCGATGATAGGGCGAAATGTATAATCTTCGGTGTAAACCTCACCGAATACACAATATTATTACGATGACATCGTCGCTAAACCTCAGCACTGATGCATCACGCCCACACGGTACGATGATGATATAATATACGAAATGCATGAAGTTATCTGACCGTTCGGTCGTCGGCTGCAATATAATATAATATATTATGCAACATATCTGGCTACATATATAACGCAGTGTAAGCGGGGTAGTTCCGAATCGTGTAGCAAATTCCAACCGCACGCGTCCGGTGTCGGGACGATAATATTTGGATCCGGATATCCGCGACGACTCGAGCAGTCGAGTCCTGGCACATGTCGTATACTAGTAGGACGCCGATAAACGAATACTCGGGTACTTATATACATATATATATAGATTATTATACGCACATAAACTCACACATACACATCGCGACCCATAAAGTCTATATATATATATATATAAGTGGTGTATAGAGCGTCTCGACAGATCCATTGTTCCACATGCCGGTCATTAAGTGAACGATACTTAACGAGGAGTCAACCGAGCCGTAACAATAACGAGCCCCGTCCGTTTCACCTGCGACATACGCGGGGATTGACAAATGTCGGTCGCAAAACGCGGTACAGAGTCGTAGTTATGTGTGTGTGTGTGTGTGTGTACATTGTGGGTTGAAGGATACGAAATATTATATGTGTGCACGTTACGTATGATTGTCGGAGACGAGTGGGGGACGAGGGAATCTGCTGAAACCGAATAAAACTATAGAAGAGAGGAAAAAAAAACCGCTACAGAATCGAATCTCACGTTGTCAGCCACCGTGGAACACGATCCACATTGGCGATCGCACGCATACGTAGGTATATGCACACACATACACACACACACACACACGCGTACGCTCGTCGATGTACTCTCAACAAATAATGCACAATGCGATATTAAAATGTATGAATATAATATTATGTGTATCGATAGACGCGCATGCAAACGACCGTGTGTATATATACATACATACGTATATGGGTATACCGCAATGGCGTACAAAGGACGGACCGGAGCAAAACGTTTTTGTACCTAAATAGATGAACCGGTTCCCGATGGCCGATAGTGCGTATATTATAATAATAACGTAATATTATTGTAATAATATGTAGACGAGATGGACGAGATTCGACGACAAAATGCGCGCAGGCCGCGCGTGTGCGAGACAACTAGAAATTGCATAAGCCTATATGCGCGTAAACTGCAGTAATTAGCATTCAGAATTGGCGTAAAAACTCCGACCCCGGTTTTATATTATTATCGTGACAGTCGGTTTCGACGCCTGTTATGATGCACTAACGAGTACGACCCATGTAGTATTATTATTACACCTTAAAAGTCGTTGCCGAATCTGCTGTATAGTGAAAAATTAATGTATAGCAAAATAATTGATATATATATATATAAAAAATTGATGATACCGCCCAACGAGTAGGTACTGATAACAAGTATCCGGATAATACGTACTATATAATATATTTGATGCGGTTGTGCACCAGCGGAGATACGATCGAATACCGTGTACAGCAGACACATCCGACGTCTCTGATTGATGATATGACCCACATAGACGCAATTGTGAAGCTACAAGTGGCCGTTATAATGTATACGGCGGCGACGACGTGCGGGCTTACACACGCTGCAGTGGAATAATATACGTACAATATAATAATATATGCTAATATAATATATATTATTGTGCCTATATATTATGCCGTATGCGTAATGTGTATAGGGACGGTGGTGAATCTGCAGCGGCATTGTTTTCCACCTCTACGCCGAAATGTTCACGTGGACTTCTTAGACAGCGAGCGAGACGGAGTGATACAGTGCGGTAGTGAGAGGGTAATTCGGCGGGGACGGGGATATACGATATACCTATTATCCGCACGCAAATCCGTGACATTCTACATTATTATTCATATTATTATATAAGATATACCTACACACACAATACACATTACACATGTTGGTCTATATATCGTACATATGCTTTTCACTGTAAACATTCAAAAGCAACTATCTAAACTATATAATTTTATACTCTGAAAAAATGTTCAATTATTGTGTATATTGTTTAAAAAAACCTATAACTTTTTACCTACTCGCGCTGCATGTAGCGATTGTTATTGCAACACTAAAAAAGTAAAAAAAATGAAAAATGAAAAATAGTTTTACACTGCAGCTCGAATCCAAATCCAGTACATTTACAGTTCGTTGAAATTCCAATCGTATTTGTACTCACTCAAGTAAATACCCACAGACTTCAAAGTATTTTATAATATTATATTACAAATACACTTTTTTATTATTACTCGCCTCGGCGATACTTCATAAACGAACATAAATCAAATTCTGACACGAATAATTACGTTCGGGTACTGTAACCACCATTCAAAAGTCAGAAACTCGCGATTTTAATTATAATTAAAGTTCTAACCGGATATTTTACATCAAAAACAATGCACGATAACGAAAAATCCATCTATATATAAGCAGTCGAAGTGGAAAAACGTTTTTTTTTTTTTTTTTTAATCATCTCATATATTACAGTACAATATATGAACTAACAAATTACAAATATATCAACGTCGATCAGCTGTATATGTATTTAATATATATATATATATATATATACAATGTATTGAATTAAAACATTATATTATTGCCATGGACATTTATTATATACACTTACGAATTATGTTTGTGGGAGCGCAGACGGTATTAAAAAAAAATAACTCTTATGATTCGGTATGCTAAAGGTAATAATACATTCTTTATGTAACGTACATAAATAAGTACCTATTCTTTACATATATTGTAATGTCTGACGCGTTCATTATTTGCAATACGGATTAGCCTATTGGAAATATTTTTTCCGTGGTTATTAATTCAATAAAGGTTGCAATAATAACAATAATATTATAATAGGTATAAGTCACCTGGTTTTTGTACAATACAAACGAGTATAAAACTCGGAATTTCGTCGATAAATCGAAAGGATCGGTTAATATTGAACTATAAACGGGCGCACGCGTAATCGAAAATATTATAAAAATTGTATAGTTTGTGTAAGTGCAGTCGACGTTTTCGATAGAAACGATTTTTTTACACCCGAAATCCCATGAGCAATCATGTCAACCGCGGCTTCAGAAGCCGTTTGCATTGTGCAGGACTTTTGGAACGGTCGACCGCATATCGTTACCGACTTAAGGGTCGCGCCGCGTAATCCTGCGCGCCGGCGTTCAAACACGGACCATTAATCCAAAACACCTAAGAATACATATATTATTATATGCGATGATTAATGCATATTCGTACTTATCGATATTTACGGTCGGGGCACCGGTGCAAATCGATTAAATATTATATATTTTTATACTTTATAAATACGACGAGTGGCACGCGAGTACATACCATCTACCGCTCCCCTCACTGCCCACACCACGAACTATACATAATACATATATATACATCTAAATCTCTCGTCCATTTCACACGGACGACATCGCATAACTATATAAAATACAACACCTTACCCACACGCTTATATAATAAATAATATATGTATATATAAAAATAGGATAATCGAAATGAATGGGCTCGCGCGTCGAGTCACGGATGATTCGTCGTCATCGTCGTGGAGACGTCTGTGCTGCACGCCAGTAATAACGTCACGTACGCAAACCGACGATTTTCATGCGTGTGTATGACGGTGGCGTTTCTCGGCCGTTTGTGATTACGACGAGATTATATTTTTGGGACTCGGTGAGACGGACGGTGCAGCGTTAAACCGCAAAAACGAAATAGAGCGGTGTTATTATGATACATATAATGTGCCTATATATATACGTATATATTTATACATATATATATATTATATCCGGTACAGGTATTGTGTATACGCGGACGATTGATGGGAATAAATCGCTCGTTATATACCGACAACTGAACTACAATATTGTAATATTTACCTATGATACGAGTCTATTACTTGTTATCCACTAGTGTACCTATATATAGTAGCAACAATTGGTGGCGGAGAATAACTATTTTGGATTAATACCCTATTATTTAAGTCAAAGAATTTTTCAGTAGAACATTAAAATATCGTTATACACATTAGCTAGCGAAAAAAAAAGTAATATATGCATGCGACCGCACAGGCTACAACAAAAACAGATGTAAACTTACTGAATTCGAACGCAAGATAAGAATATTATTGGACTAAAAAGAAATATACTGCAAGGGTAGAATACTCCAGTATAAGGACAGCCCGACAAATATAAGAACCAAAACTCTTTAACTTTATGGATAAACAAAATATATATAACTGAATTCCTCAGAAGTAGTAGGCAACTAATAGCGAATAAAAATAAGAGATGAAAGAAATCGATATAGTTGTAACAATGGACCCAAATAATGTAATTTAAATAGACGTGTAGGTAATATAATTAACGCAAACTAATACCAAGAATTTATGTTTATGCATTAAAACCGATAAATATCACAATAATTATTTATCCATGTTAAAGTAACACCTGAATATTTTATTTTTGTACATAACCTATGTAATATACCTATTTTGTTTGTCACGATTCTCCGAATTAAATATCACAATAACTAATAATATTTTAATACGTATTATAAATGAGCTCACCCCAGCTGTTTTGGACAGTAATCTACTGAATAAACCCTTTTGACAAGACGACCAACCTGCAGCTAGGCATAGTATGTATAAAAACGTCTTAGTTGTATTAAATTTATAGAGCTGACAAAGCATCGTAGTCAAGTCGGTTAAATAATTTAATGATTTTAAATTTTGTTTTAAAAATTAATCTTTATCTCAAACTCAACGTTTAAAAAAAAATACCCATAATATTAATGCTAGGGTAATAAAACTCACATATTATTAATAATACATTATTTTCCAAACTCAAAACTTAATCAATATGACAATATATTATACATACTATTATTTATTATATATAACGTGAATAAATAAGTATAATTACGTTGGACGTTAAAGTAAGAGAAAATATAGGTAAGTCTGTACTTGAATATCCATAATTTTTAAGATTAAAATTCATCACGGGTATAATTAACTAATTCCGTTAGTATACCTACATATAAACTACTATATTGTTGATAAAACATAAATTTTAATTACAGTTTTAATTTCATTGATGCAATTATTTTAGTTTCTTGGCCAGTATATATATTGTGCTTTGGGCCGTTTTATTAAAGTCCGGCAACACCAATTTACCGAGATGTCGTCCTAACGACACAAGATGTGCGTAATAAAAACTTACAACTCCACTGTATACATATACTGAAGCACATAGGTGTACAAGTATACACAATAAAATAACGAAATAAACGGTGCCGGTAACATTATATATCCCATTTAAATTACTCGCGGGACAAGGTCCGAGGACGGTCCATTCGGCGGGTTGTTTTGACTCCGAACAGCCGTAACGACGTCGTAACGAATGACATTATTACGAAAAGGACATTTGCAAATGTGAACTAAACCTTTATGCGAAACGACCATTTTTGTACTTTCTTTTTTTTTTATATATATATACGTATATATTTGTATATATATATGTGTGTGTATATTGTGTATATATTATATTATAATGAACACAACTATATTCTTCGGCGAATCATTTTCCAGTCGATAACTCGTCGGAAGCACCATTAAAAAAAAAAAAAAATGAATAATAAAATAGCACAGCGTGAGTTATTAAGAAAAATAATGACCGTTAAAACTTATATTTAAGATCCAATATAACCATAAAGTAAAGTATTTAACAGCCATTTTAATGCATTTAAAAACAACTAGGCATATCATGAAGGTACATAAAAATATATTAAAAATAGTCTATACTGGTGATAGATCTTGTATAATGGCATATAAAACTAATAAATTAATGGCATTTAGTAATATAATGAATACACGTTTCAAAACATAATTAAATCAAAATTCTTTAGTTTATAATATTCGCGCACGTATTTTGTATAGTAAATAAAATATATAGGTATACATGCATTATACAAATTCTTATTGGTTCGTCGAATTGTTCTTGTACAGCTTAAAGCCAAAATATTTAAAAATATTACAAAACTTAAGTTTCAGTTGACTTTTGCATATTTTATTACTTAAATAATCAAAACCGAAATCGGAAATGATATTTTTAAAATACTTACCATGATATTTTTTATCTGGCAACTATACATAAGTATTAAGTATACAGGTAGAAATGGTAGAATAGATTGGTATAAAAATTAATCACTATAACTTAGAAAAAGAAATATTATTATACAAATACATTAGGTATTCAAAATTGTATGTACTCAGTTATTCATTACTTGAAATTAAATTTTATTTAAAAATAATTATAAAGTTTAAAATCGTTTAATTCGGGCTGTGAATTTATAGAAAAATGCATACTTTTTAATTTACTTTAATATCTATCATTTCTTACAGAGTTCGAATTAGGTACCTACTGATGAATTTAATTTTGAAACTTATATATATTTATATACTTAATATTTTTTTACATTTTTTATGTAAAGGATTATTTATTCTTTTTTTATTACTTTTAACAATTTCATTCAATTACAACTTTTTACGCATCACATTTTATAAATTATTTTTTAATTTTTGTCTTATAAATGCCGTACTGTTGTTCTTTCGCACTAAATTCAAAATATCTTTGATTTAAAATATTTTGTATTTTTGAAATTATTATTATTTAGTATACTTGTAATGTAATTTATTGAATTTTATTGAAATTTAATAAAATTGTAAGACTTTTAGTGCAAATGTGTGGTCTTTCAACACATTTAATTCGCATAGCTCCTTATAAAGTTATTACGTATATTGAATGCATGTGGCTCCAGAATGACACCAACCCTCAATTCAGCAATGCAAATTATACTGAACTATACCGATGACGTGCAGCGTGATCGACTCATCACCGTCACGACACCACGTGCTGTGGAGTTTAGCCGATCATTCTACTCTGACACGGTTCATCGGTCAATCTTCGATCGTCTCGTTACAGCTATTTTCGCTCTTCTTTTCTCGGAGTATATATAAATAGTACCAAAGACACGCGCGCGTGTTTAAAGATTCGTTCGACTATAACCCCTTTTGGGTGCATTATGCGGCGCGAATAAGCTATAAGTCGTGTGCTAGGCTGCATGGTCAAGGCCGCCGACCGATACTCCCATGGCGATCGCGTGTCCGTTAGCAATAACTATATAGAACCTGCGGTGACCACAGTGTCCGCTCGCGCGCGAGCTGCACTAGCGATTTGTCGGCAAAAATGTTTATAGCCGCCGCCGGAGAGCAATATCGATCGAATGGATTGCCAATGCGATTTATTTTTCATTCTTCTTTATTCCAACGCGTATGATAATATAATACCTCTACACGCGTACATTATAAAGCATCGGTGTATTTATTTATTTTATTATTATTATTATTTCCCGGTGCTCCGGAACGCGGTTTTATAGATTTATTTTTTTTTCACGATAAATATCGGAGAGTCGTGACACCGATAAATTCGTAGAGTTCGCGCGCGCGCGAGCGCCCGTTCCGTCGAACGAACTCAAACAACAGCGCCGGCCAAAAGTCAATATTTATCTCGCTCTCTCGTGTGTGTGCGTATATATATATATTATATTCAGATATGATGTTTTGGTGTTCTACGTGTAGGTACCTACCTAAATATAAGTATATATATTCCACTTGTAAACCATTTCACTCGGGACCGTTCGTGATGAAGAACACTCGAAACCTCAGGTTACGAAACAGTTTCGAGTACACGAAATGTGTATATATGTAGTACTACACTATAAATACAAAACAGGCCAGGTCAGCCAACGGAGAAATACCGAGAAATGTGCCTGAAAAAACACAGGTGAGGACGAGTGCAGACAACGCGTGTATATGACTAACGCCGCATATGTAGACGGTAAAGAACGAAATTGGTCTACAAACAAAGTTCTATATCCTTTTTAATCAAAATTTGAAAAACTGAATTAAACGGCGGTAATATAATATCAACAAACTCAATTTTAAACTGCCATAGAAATGGTTTTAGGTACTCTGGTCATTTTTTGAGTAAACAAAACCCGATACCTTTATACATTATACAATATACATATATGATATACGTAAAACAAAATAGCTCTGAAACCAAACAAATATTTTATTATTCGTGGGGAGAAAAGAATTTAAATTAAAAAATAACCTAGATACTATTTGATTCACCGGACAGCCATAAAAATATTAAAGAAATAATGGCTAGCCTTATAGTCTTTAAAATATATTTAGACATGAGTATAATATTTTATTATTCTATTTAACCATTTGAAATAATTTTCTAACCTAATATGTTAAACAAATATTTGAAACAAATTGTTATATGATTAAAAAATATATTTTATTAGTAACATAATTTTATATTTGGTAACAATTTACGTAAAGTTATATGTTTAATACCAACAAATTGCTGTAAATGGTATTTAAACTATAAGCACATTGATCAATTTCAAAAATTAAGTTATAAGTTGTAAACCAATTATATACATTTTTATAAATCAATTTAAATATTTAACTATTTAAGTTATATTGTATTACAATTCTTATATCACTAAAAATGTCCGTTTTACAATCAATTGCAATACGGGCTTTAATAAAAATCGAAAATTGAGTCCTGTGATTTTTAGGAAAACCAATTGTATGTGTTTAGATTAATAGTTAGAGAAAAATTACCTAGTATAAAACTTATAAGTAAGAAATCATTTATAGTCGGTCGTTAATGTTTTCAGTATTGCATTTTAAAGTGAGTTATATGTATGTAAAAATATAACATTTAAAAATACTCATAATTCTCTTAAAAATCAAAGAGAGAAAACAAATAATTAAGTTTTTGCCTTTAAGTTTAATTATAGGTCATTTTACTCAAATATCTAAGCTAAACATACAAAATTAGTTCTACTGAACGACAATTTGCCATGTTATACGTTTGTAAGAGGAGACAACACATGCGGTTTTGGCAACCTTTTAAAAGTTTCTCTTAAGTAAATAATTATATAACACGGATAAACATCAAACAGTTATAAGGAAATTTCAGGAAAACCTCTTGTAACCTTACAAATCAAATTTACAATTACAATCACAACACTTGTTTCCCGAGGCTTCCTGATCATAGGAGCGAAAATGAGTGACCATCATCCGATATGTATATACTGTCTATAACGACTACCTCTCGTTTATTTCAAACGCGAAAAATAAATAGGTATATTAAGAAACGTTAGATATGAATGTACGGCACAAAATGTAATAATAGATATGAGATATGATTAAAACTGGTTGTATTGAAAAAGTGAGTAAAATGAATTCTAAATAAAATATTTGTGTTTATTTTATAAACAATATTGAAATTTACATATAAATAAATGTGCAATTTCTAGAAACATTTAAAATTTATTTCGGATTGATGTAAATTAAACGAAATTAAGATGAATATAATGATAGTATTTAAAATATTGATCAGATTGTTTAGTAATTACTTTCAAAAATAGTAATATTGTAAAAGGCACTATAATGTTTATTCGATTTGTTATCCTTAAATATTATTAAATATTCTCAGAGCTGAATCTAACTCATCTTGATCTTAGTATATAACTTACAGTATATATCAGCAACTTATATTTTCAAATCATTAAAAGTTATGCTTAATTTATTTGCATACATTTTTTTTAAATTTTGATATCGATAGCGTAGGACGTATGTACACATATTATCATAATATTAATATGAATATAAATAAAAAAAACACCACTGTAACGGAGTCTTATCGCAATAGCGTTTTTGACGATTTTTCTTTTATAGTACTCGAAGTAGACGGGTTTTGGACACGGTTTTTGATTTAATTATTCAGTTGTAAAAAACAGATTGAAATAACTCAATATACATATAATAATTTTGATAATATTTAGATACGAGTTAGGTACATTTCGAATTAGGTATATTCATATTTCATTTCGAAGATATATTGCACCAGTCCGACACAACTATAACTAAAATAAATAATAATAATAATAATAAAAAACCAGATAAATAAAGTTAGAATTAGTTTTATGGAAATCAACAAGATTTTTGGACCAGTGTTCTCCAACGAAGCAGGCACGCATACAGAAGTCTTGTAAACCGGCGAAACCGGGGTCTGTGTTTCGTGGACGACGACGACACACAACAGCCGACTATTACCACCGTGTTGTTTATTTAAGATTTTTTTCTCCTTAAATACACACATAATATTATGTATATATATATATATATATACGGTTCTTTTAATCGGGTCGCCGCATCATCCGATCCAGTGACATTGATTGTATACGAAACGTCGGAGGGAATGAAAAAAAAAACACCAATGACTAACCGACCGTGAGCAAAACGCCACCTCGTATTATTTATGTGATGCGTTTAAAAAACGATAACCGATCGTCCCGTGAAATAACTGGAAAACACAACAAAAGTGGGATTGAATGTTTCGAAAAACGCGAGAGTATAGCAAACGAAAACAAATATTAGGTACCTAGGTATATGTTATTACTGTGTCGTCCGATAAGAGTGCGCAGACGTCGACGTCCCGATCGGGTCGTTTCTTCGGCTGTACGGAATATTAAATGCATCCCGAAAACACCTTTTACCACTCGGACGTCACAATCCTTTTAGCCGTCAACAAGCAGCCGTCCGCTGACAGCCCTGCAGGCGAGGAGGTCACGAACGCAATTATGATACATTAAACAGTGTGGCGTGGCGAGCAATCGCATTTTTTATCACTGTCGATTTATAACGCGTTACCGATCGTCGATTATTATTATAATCCACCAGCCGTTTGAAAACGAGCCAAATCAGTCGTCAATTTATGCGTTTATTCGATAGGTGCGCTCGTATATAATATATAATGAATACCTAAAATGACTTTCGAGTGTTGTATGTGCATCTCTACCTATACCATTAAAATGTAAGTACACAGACATAAATCACAAGTCAACTTTGGCGCATATTAGCGTAAATTATACATATATACCTACCTCCTATTATTGTATATAATTTGTAAACGCGTTGTTTAGGTATAATATACTATGCACGACTGTTGCAGAGCGCTTTGAATATTAACAAGACAATGACGATTTCCGTTTCGCGGAAAATAATATGTTCGAGTATTAATATCATTTATAATCAATTGATCTAGTTGACGCAAACACACCGTCAACCCTGTACACCAAACCGGAAGGGGCGGGGCCGCTTGTTGTTCACCTGTTCCCGTCATCACGACGGGCCCTGCAGCGGGAAATTCGACAGACGGCCATTAATTATATCGGTAACATCAGAAAAAGACCGTCGTGCTAAAAAGAAGGGACAAAAATGACGCCGAAACCGTATATTTTTCGTATACCTATATCATTATTACATATTTAATATGCTAGCACGGTTTTTTTCGCTGTTGTGTTGTTTCAATACTCCTTTTTCAGCTCAAGATTTACGTTCTGCGTATGCCAACGACACGTAGAAACTGGTTTTCTCGTGTGTACAGTCCGGAATGATAAATAATTTATTATGGATATTTCTAATCGACCGAATGAATTATCCAAACGGGGTTAAAAAAAAAAATACATCGGATAATGTAAAATTCTTCTTTTTTTCATTCTTCCGTAATGATAGCATGCATCTAAATCCGAGGTATAAATTAAAGAGCTATTAATTCGAAAACAGATTACAAGACCCAGATATATTTATATATATATATATAATACCTACGTAATATACGCAGCAACAGGCGGCCACTGCTGTAGCCGGTATATATCTATAACGCCTGATCGGTTAACCGACGCGTTTCTATTTAATCATATTCTCGTCGCGTTATCATCACCGTTTTCGTATATAATATGTATGTATGTGTGCGTGTGTGTGCGTGTATAGACGTGATGCAGATATTATTATATTATTATTATTATATAGGTATGCTGTTATGTTCCATCGTTTACTGTCTGCAGCCGCTCTGTTCGTCATTGCCATCTTATCGTATTATATGTAATAATAATAATAATTTATAATGATAAAAAAAACATATTATAATCGGCAGCACGCGTCCCAGTCTATGCATACAGAAGGCGAGCATATTTACGGACAGACAGTACAGTACCCATCTATTAAGTTTGTACTGCACAATTCTTTTATAACTGAGATCGGTGTTCGTCTATAAAATATTGTTTTAATATTACGTAGAATTGCATAATAATCGTAGCAGCGGCCGGTATACAATGCAAAAAATTCGGCCCAGTAAACTATTAGACCAGCTTTGAAATTTGTTTCTTCATGATAGTTATTTAGTGAGTTTTTTATGGAAACATGTTTATTTTGAAGTTTAATTGATCATGTTGCTTTAAAATAAGTACCCAATCGTCATTAACGACGTTTAAGAAATCGCGTATACCTATCGTTGTATTCGTGTAACCCTACACAACAGCAGAATGGTGAAAAAATAGCTACTGCGAACCACGACCGAAAAATGTGCTGACAATTTTCTTTTCTTTTATCACTGTCACGTGTTGTTCGTCGAAACGATTTCATCGATTTGATCACGATACGGATGATCGAAAACTGCAGTGATGACGTGTTCTCCACATGGCGCGGCATTTCTCGCGATACTTTAATGACGACTATCACGTGCACCGCATCACGGATCGACGGGACACATATATAGGTACTCTTCGAGAGAACGACGACGACATCGGCGTTCTTTAAATAATAATAATATAATATCGACTTGTTGTTTCGGGTTTTTTTTTTTTTTTTTTGAAAAGGTGAGACGATTTATTTACTACTATATTTTTCGTTTTTGTTTTTTCTTACTGTATATTATATTTACACACACACACACGTCCCAGTACCCACACAATAAAACAGGTTGTGCCGTCGGTCACCGATGCCTCGGAACGGAGAGGTCGATAACGACGGAAGATAGGACCATATAATATTATATATTATGGTTGTGTATAGCGGTCGACTGGCCGCCTGCACTCTCACTGAACCAGGGTATGTGTCTCTACGTGTATTATTATCGGATACAGAGGTTCGTGCTACACCGTATCCAGTCCGTACAAGACCAATGATTACAATATTATCTTTGAGTTCGTGTCACCGCGTATTAAATAAGAAAAAGAAATCAAAATCTTTATTACGTATCAATTGAATCTTTTAAGGGTTTTTTTTTTTATTCAAAAATCGCATAATATTATATAATATTACGGTACAGCTGAATAATTGAACGATTTTAAAGGATTTGACCTGTCAATGACGCTATAACTATAAATACGTCTTATACACAACGAAGAAACTAAATACATCGGAAGAATGAAGAAAAAAAAATTAAAATATTTAAATTAAAATAAATTATTTTTATCGGCGTGTTACAGCTCTCCTCAGCAAGATATGTATACAACTGTATAATATCATCATAAACAAAGCACTAAACAGTCGTTCATAAGTATTACACATAGGTAATATATCTTTGAATATCTCTTGAAGAATTAATAATACATTGTATACATGTTTTGTTTAATAATATTAATAATAAATAAACAAAATATATCTACACCATTTTACAAAACGGTTATATAATTTATTTCTAAATTAAAGATCAAATGATCACTTATGGATACCGTATAGAGTATCTACCGATGTATTAGCACGTACAAGTAGTCGATCTTCATAAACATTAATAGCTACAAGATTCTCTGTGTCGTAAAATATAAAACTTTAATTAACAACAACATTAAGGTGTACCTACTCTGAGAATATAACTTCAAGGCTACGCTTGAATAGTGCATTTTTCTTTGCCATGTTATAGAACGTTATTATAGTATATACCCATACGTTAGCCGATAAGTACGCAGAGCATTGTAAAAGTATTGCAACTGATTTTTATCTGCGTCTTCGGCTTAAAATAAATTCATATTAGTCTCTGGTTTATGTTCCATAATTATCGGCTTTGCGCATAAAAAAGAGAAACATTAATATCACCAGTGCGCAGTGTATTGAAATAATTTCAATACACCAATACGCCGTTTCCCCGCAAAGTGTGGAAATAACTTTCAGATCATTGCGCAGAGAAAAATACCATTCGCGAGTTTTACGACACAGTCGATACAATTGAATAAGAAGACAACGAGAATTGGGTTTGACGGGCGTAAACAGGAATTTAATCGCAAATTTAAATTATGGTTGAATAATCACTATTTTTTATTTGATATTCCTATATCTAAGTATCGTACTGTTAAATATTTAACAATATACAAACGATAATCATTTCAAACACCTAGTTATCCTCTATTACTTTATTGCACGCGAAACCGCAAAAATGTATTCAACTGAGCAAAATTTGAAATACCCACCCATAAAATGATCGTGCAAACTACTATTACTCTTATATTACGAAACAGTATATTATATATTATAATAATTAGGGTCCGGATTTTAATGCGAAGTGCATTATTTTTTTTATTGTTCTAGGAAAAATTTTAATGTAGTTAAGATTAACTTATTAACTTAACAGTAATAAATGTCGTCAATTATAAACATAATTTTATTAACTTTTGTGTATAGTAGCGCACCTATAGGTATAAGAATTATGTCTGTAAAGAACATTATTGCGTTGAAATGGCATATTTGGTTATTTTTTAGAGCATTTTTTGATAATTTTTGAAAATTTAAAGCTGAGCGCGTGGAAGCGTGAAATCGTGTAAGCCGAAAGCCACGTATACCGACATTTCTGGATAAATTTGTTTGACGGTTGTTGTCGCAGAATAGTTTTTCCCCGTACTGAGAACGTAATTATGACGGGATTTGGCGGTCATATCCTCCCTATTACCTTTTTTTTTTTTTATAAAGACTCGTTATAACTAAAAAAACAAAAAAAACGATAAAATTAAACCACTGAACCCCTTTCACCACCTATACAATGGTAATTTTCAAATTTTAAAGGTGTTTCAAGCACAAAATAAAAAAACATTACTACCTCTATTCTAGCTCTGTTTCGCGTCTGCTGCAGTAGAACTAATTCTTTCATAGGATATATACATACTCGTGATATTAAGCTGTACTAACGGAGTACCTACGGGAAAACAAGCGGAACGCGACGAAAAGTAGTTACGTCACCATCTCATTTTGAGCGGAAAACGTGTGTGTATATATCTATACGGGCGATACATAATAATAATATTATAATATACTACGCCATCACTATAATATTATCATCTGCAGTATGAAACGTCACGAAGCAACAGGCAATTAATTAAAAACTCGTTTACCGAATTACATGGCTGCAACAGGACCAAAATTATGTTTTAATTCCAGCGGAATAATATTATATTATTATAACAACAATATAATAATAATGATAATAATGGCTTCCCGTCTCCGTCGTAGTTGAGCGGTAGTCAAATCGTTGTATCACGGCCGGGTTAGACATATTTTACACGCTAGTGTAGCGTGTGTGTGCCGCGGCGGTCGTTTATGGAAATTAGTGCCATAAATACGAGCAAGTGTACGCGCGAGTGCTCGCACGTCAGTGTGTTTGTGTGCGCAAAGACTTGCGATAATAAGTACAAGTACAATATATATGTGTGTGTGTGTGTGTGTGTACCTATATAATATTATAATATAAAATATATATATTTATATATGGACACGAGGGGGGACCGGTTGTCGGCGGCCATGTTGCCGGATCTGGTTGGTTGCCGGCGACCGATCGAAAGCAGGAAGCAGCTGGCGCGGAGTCTCCGCCGAAGAAATAGTTCTCCTCTGGATCCCCCCGCCGTCGCCGCTGACGACGAGGACCCGAGCCCCCGGGTCCCGGCGCTGCTGCTGCAGCAGATACTTATATGTATAATGCGTAAACGGTGCAGTAATAATTTTTTGTGCACCGGTGGTGGGGAAAATTGCCGCGGCTGGAAACAATGGGCCGGTGGTGCAGTGTGTGTATAATGTACAATATATTAACATTATTAGTAGGCGCGACAGACGAAACTGCAGCTGCAGGTGTGATAACGGGACCCGTATATAACGAGGGATCCCGCCACACCTCGCTCCACCCCAAGGCCAAAACCGAAACCAGTAGCACGAACGCGATCGCCAGTGTGATGGTGGTCGTGCAGACCGCTGTACTATGCGGGTCATAAGTCGAGACTTAAGTGGGGACTTCATATGTTATATATACATGCAGGATACATAATATTATATAATATATTATATATACTTTTGTATTTTTCATACAAGCTGCACCTTTAACTGAAAAGTCCATTATAGTTACATTTTGTTGTTTTACATTTCATTGATATGTATTTTTTTTTTTACTTTATACGTTTTCTTTATGATTAAGTCCAAATGTGGCGTCAATATTTTGAACGTTTTGTTAACAGACTAGAATTATTATATGTTTAACAGAGAGATGAGTTCCGCGGGATTGGTATATGGGAGGGATTCCTTATAGCCATTAGGAATCCCCAAGTGATTCTGGTGTATCCTTTAGGTAACTCGCTTAGTACAGTTTTTTCCATTTTAGGATAGGGTTATGCTAGCTATATGTATATGTTTACCTTTTTCTTTAGTCACCAAGTCGCCATTCAACATTTATTTGAGTCATAACTCATTACCAATGAAATTCAAGCATTAAAACAATCACTCAAAAGTCCAATTTGTAATGTTATTCAAATGTGTTAAAAAAAAAAAAAAAAATCGAATGAAAAAATATTGAAGAGAATATTATCACCTCAATTGAATCGCATTTAAGAGAAATAATAGTATACATATTAATACATAGGCGATTGATTAAATGGCGAGAATCGCATATTTAACTTTGCAGGAAGATAAAATGTAAGGATTGCGTGTCTTGAGTATCGTCTCGCCGTCTGTAGGTACATGCGTTGTCTGGCCACGAGGAAAGATAAGGCCGAAAAGACGATTGGATAGACATAAATTGTTAATGTATTGTTATATTTTTCTTAATGTATATAAAAGTTTTTATAATAATAAATTAATAATCGGCAACCTGTATACCTATTATGCATTTATAATTTTTCTATAGCACCTGCAGCAACAGTTATAGTTGGTATTTTATTGCTTCAGAACTCCATCGTGGCGAACTCTCTGTGTGGTTCTGTCGACGTTTTACGTTTATACGCAATCACATTATGAGCGACTACGATATATTATATATTATATAGGTATAACTAGATTTTGTTTTGCGATTTCGATACGCGTTTTACCACACGTCGTCATAAACGATACGATTAGAGTCATTAAATATAATATAATATATGTTATAAAACATTATAGTACCTTGTTGTACGCATTAATGTGTTTTATTTGTCCAGAGGAAACATCATGCATTTAGAAGATTGTATATAACGTTGATAGTACTAAGTACTCACACGGTTACTCTCTCTATCACTCTGTCTCGGTCTCTCCAACCATAGTGGTAATGGCGCTGCGATGCAAAGAGTATTGCGCACAAGTCGAATGAGAAAAATTCGATTTTCCTATCGAATGAAAACAATTCTTATTAGTTGTATGATATAAATGATTGTTCGCAGAC